>VXAK01004286.1:96843-146162 GCA_013399435.1 Arenaria interpres | reverse complement strand
CATCTAAAATTTAACAATTTATTTGCCCAATTAATGACAGCTTGGAGGTAATTATTACTACTTTGTGCTTAGGGCTAAGCAGCTGTTTTACTGAGGAATAAATCTAATAACTTTCCACTGTCATATATATTTTAATATTTATAATGTAATTTTGCATGTAGTAGATTAAAAGATAACTTTCAGAAGTCTGCAAGATGTGGCTTTAGTCAGAATGCAATGAAATGCATCAGTGACTATTGCAGCTAAGCTAATTCCTTCCTAACACACAGCCGTGATGCACAGATGATATGAATAGACTTGTTGGAAGAAAAACAATCATAGTAAATTCCTACAGCTCTGCTCCTGCTACTAAAGAAAGTGTTAAATGAAAGTTCCCGTTATCTATTGATATTATGCTTCTGTCATTAAATGAAAGCCATTTTATCTTCATAGAAGCATTTCTATACTTTTTCTCTTACTATAAAGTAGGTTAATTTTAAGTGCTACTAATATGGTTACTACTGCTTGAACTCCCACAAGTTTCTTCCTCCACATAAATTCTTTTCAGCACTGTTACTGTCATACAGGTTACAATGCAGAACATCTTATATCACATATAATTTTTCTGTTGTGCAGTTCACATGGAAGATGTGCACTTGGTGATTGCACATCATGAATCACAGAGAACGTGAACAACTTAAATTTTTTTTTCTGTGTGGCTCAGATTTTTTAAGGAGTTCTAAAAATTATTTTCTGTTGGTTTGGTTTCACTGTATGAAACTGGGTATTTCTTCTCTAGTATCAGTCAGCACTAAATAAATAGCACCAGAAACCCCACTTCTAGAAACTCCTATCTCCTACTAATTATCTCTGAGGAAGGCACTGAATGTCTTGATCTTATGAGGCCCAGCATCCTTCCACCTTGTAGTGCAGGCTCACATTCTTTCACAGGGTGGACTAGGAATGCAGTGGTTATAAGGGTTTTCCTAGTTCTTGGTTAAAGAATCTGTATTCATGACATACCTGGATAAACAGTGACTTAACTGTAATGCCTCCATTCATTCGGGATAATTTTAGGGAAACATGTATGTTTCAGCTAAATACCAACTATAAGAACATTTGTGCAAAGTACACGTGTATGTCACAATCCTCAACAAAAATATGTGTGAGATGTTGGTAAGAACGGAGAACTTTTTTTGCTGGGTGTGGTTTTAGTAAAGTATTTCTACCTCTGAAGATATCAGAAGCATCATCCAGAGAAGCCATGCTGGCCTCTAAGAAAGAGTATGGGGGTTAACTTCATGTTCAAAGTCTGGAAGTGTGACTGAAGCATCGTGGTCCTTTTTTGGGTCTAAGGAAATACTGTTTGTAAAGAATGAGGGTAACAGTCATAGAAATTACCAACACTATCATCAAATCCTTTTCCTGATGGAATTAAGCATTTATGTCTCCAAGTTTTTGGTCAGTGTTTGAAAAAGAGTTGTAACAATACAGTCTCAGGAATAGATTTTTAGGGTTCTTAAGTTCAAAGCTAACAGGTATTTGCTTTTTAGGAAATCAGTTGATTGATTGTCCTACTTATCCAATTAAACGTACCCCTTATTGGGAAGAATTTTAAAGTAATTGTAAAATATTATCTTATGCAGTCAGTTACTTGGCAAATGTTAGTCTGGCAGCTGTGATGATACTTTTTGTATCAATTAATTATGTGTTCTAGATATATTACATAGAGATTATACTACTTATGTTTAGTAATAGATATTGTATTTTTAGTTAATACTTTAAAAGTATTCAAATCCTAGTTTTAAAAAAAAACATTCAAATAGTATCCCTGATAAGAATATTAGAGTATTAATAGCTAATAAAATATCAAAAACTGTTTCTTTTCAAAATAATACAAGAAAAAAAGTTGTATACTTTCTATGGTTGAGCAATTTATTTAGAAAAAACATGATAAACATTTAAAAAGGTATTTTTATAGTACAGTTTTGAAGAGAGTTTATCCTCCATGAAAACTTTAAATGTAAGATGATTGTAGTATGTAATTTTATTAGGAAAACAGTTTTGCATTTATTGGTGCTTTAGTAATTGATTGGCATAGTTCTATAGCACAGTCCTTTTCATAAGCCCACTCAAAGTTGACAAATTGTTAGTTAGACCTCAAAGTTTATTTTACAGGATGATTTTCTTTTTCCTTTTTCTGTAGAGCATCCTTAAATCTTTCATTAAATAATAACTTGCAGTATACAAAAATCACCTGCTATGTCTGTTCATAGCTCCAGATTAAAATAATAGTGAAACTATGAACAGAGGTTCAGCAAGCTCTGGCATAGAATTAATCCATACACACATCTTCTCTCTCGATTCCAAAAAAAAGAGTCTGATAAATTCTAGCAAACAAGCTAAGCCGATAAAGAACATGAACAGGACATAGACATGCTGCAAGATGAATAGATTTTAGTCTCCTTGCAGAAATTCTGAAGGATGATGAAAGACGGAGACTTTTCTAAACTCCATTGTTTGAGAGGTGTTCAGCAAAAATGAACACGACTTAACAGAATGTAATTTCATTTCATAAAATGTAGACCTTTTAGGGGATAACTCGAACAGAGAGTATATTCCTTTTCTCATACTGTCCCAATTACCTAACATGAGCATCCCCAGATTGTGCAAATTGATTTTGCAGGTATCAGATACATTTCATTCTTCTTTTCTTTTTCTCTCTGGAGCTTGGAGGGACAGCATCTTGGGTTTTAACTCTGTCAGGCTTCCTGTGTCAGGAAAGCCAAAGCTTAGCTTTAGTTAAGACTTACGAAGGCAATAAGATAGACTGAATCCGTGGATGCAGGGAGAACTGTCTGATTCTCTTGCAAAGTCGCCCTCTGCCATGTTTGAAAGGTTATGGAAACCAGGGAGATCCTCAATGATTGGGAAGGCACAAGTGTTGCACTTGTCTTCAAAAAAAAAAAAAAAGGCCAAAAGGACAGTCTGGTGGATTATAACCTGCACAGCCTCACTTCAGTCCCTGGGAAAATGATGGAACAGGTCCTCTTGGAAGACATTTCAAGGCCCAGGAAGGAGAGTGAGGTAATGAGGAACAGCCACCAAGAGTGAATGATGCCTGACCAATGTCATTACCTTCTACAATAAAATATCTGGATTTATAGATAAAAGAAGGGCATCAGATGTCACTTACCTTGACTTTAGCAAGGCTTTTGCCAGTCTCCCAAAATAATCTTGTACCCTAGTTAGGACATTACAGCCATGAAGGGTGGACAACCAGATGAGAAAAAAACAACTGGCTGGATGGTCAGGCTCAGAAGGTAGTTATTACTGTGTTGTACTCGACATGGAGGCTAGTAATAAGTGTTGCAGGGGTCTATTCTGGGACTGGTCCTTCTTAACAACTTTATCAATGACTTGACAGAATGCTTGCTCACTGAATTTGCAGATGGTACCAATTTGAACGTACCACTCAATACTGGGCTGACATTTAGAGGAGCCTAGAGGGGCTGGAGGAGTGGTCCAGCCTTATGAAATGCAAGGACAAATGCAAATCCTGGTCCTGGAAAGAAAGAGCCCCTGGACCCAGCACACGCTGGAATTGCCTGCCTGGGAGCAGCTCTGTGGAGAAGGCCCTGGGGGTTGGTGGTCGGCAAACTGAGCATGAGACAGCAGTGATCCTGGCAGCAATGAAGGCCAAGAGCTCCCTGGACTGTGTGAACAGGGGCAGAGACCATGAGAAGTGATTATCTCACTTTATACAGCACTCATTAGACATGCATATAATAAAGCCTCCAGTTTTGAGCCTCCCAACAGAAGAGAGATATTGACAAACTTTAATACGATTTTTGTTTTTAAAAAGCTTTGTCTTGTGGTTGGTCATCTGATTTTGCCAAGACAGAGTCTCTTTTTTTCTATAAATAATGTTACACTGGTGATTGCCTCTGAAAAACTCATTATTAATCTTTCTTACGCCTCTGACAAAGAGAAGAGAAATGCGTCACTGGAAAAAATACATTAGTTTCCTCTTTTACCTTGTTGTCTTAATTGATTAAAACGGCTGCATAATTTTAAAATGGTCCACTGACTCTTAACTTATAACATTTCAGTTTTAAGGCCATCAGTTATACTAGACTAGATGCTATCACATGAGATGAAAATTCATCCTTCTTGTCACTCTCAGATCCTAAAATATTTAACTAGAATAATAGGGAATATATTGAATGCAAGAATACTCCTTACTCTCATTGTTCTTTTCCAAATCCTTATTGTGGTATAGACTATAGAACTAGGCATTTCTCAGTCTTTCTAACTGGGACTGGTTTGATTTATATGGAATAACTAATTTTTTACTGGGCTGGAGATAACACATGCTTTAGCTGTCAGATGATTACAGCACTCAACTTGGAGACAGAAGCTTCTGTTACAGCTTCTGCTCTGATTAATATATAATGAATTTATATGAAGTAGAACAAACGAGAAAAAGAGAGAGTAAAAGATTCCCAACATCAAGCCTACGATAATCTGTTGGTTAGAGCATGGATCTCTGGCAGACAATATGAGATCAGATTTTCCCACAGAAAGGAGGAATTTTAATCTGGGAGCACAACAGCCCAGTTGAGTCCTGCAACCACTTGTTCTTCAGTAAAAGGACATCAGTACCTCTTCATGTGGCCACTCTTTATCCTCGTAAACTTTATTCATAAGATGGTCACTTGTGACATTTTGGTTGTGTTCATGACCAATGGTGATCAGATAATTTAACTGGAAGAATATAGAGTACACCTAGATCTGTTGGACAAGTGAGGAGGACTTTTGAGGACCTAGATTTTGGAATTTGATTTTTAAACTATTTAAGTATCTCCAGTAGTAATTGCCTAATATACAAATTCCACTTGCCCAACGTACAGGCTCCACATTGACGTGACTGTAGAAGGCTGCATGACTGGCAACCAATCTGCAATGTTCAGTGTTCGCTAATATCTATAACAATGTTCTATACAACACTAAGCATCTCAAAGTTTTATAGAGATTAGCTGCTCAGTAGAAGGCATTAAGAAGCATGATTCAAATCTGCGCTGAATCCCGTGTTCTCCTACCTTACTTGAACCTTACTTGGGTTTGAGTTTCTAAAAAGAGGAAAGTCAAACCCTAATACTAAGCCTTAGAACATTCTCTGGATCACCTTAGCAAGACATGAACTTGGTGTATGGAGGGCCAGGCACGCAATGGCCAGTCCATCCACACGTATTCGAAGCATGGTTCTTCCTAAGACCAGGACAAATGTTTAGCCTGCTCTCGTGCTTGCACTTCAGCAGGACATGAAGATACAGGCAATGAGAATTGAGAAGGTCCCTGCACATTTAGGCTAGACAGTGGTCTTTACTTCCAGTTTCTCTTGCAGGGGTATTTCTAGCCCTGGAATAAATAGGACGATTGCTAAGGATGGACACAGAGTTTTCCAAATACTATTCACAGGTATTTTCTTCTTTTGGCTTAGTTGTAATTAGTGGGTGCTGTACCAACATACCAGTTCCCAGAAGCTTTTATCACAGACATACCACTCTGCTAATCTTCTTGGGTTCTCAGGGGCAATTAATAACAAGTATATACCAGATATTAAAAACTATTTTTTAAATTCTTTTCCCAAGTTTTCTGTAAGGCGGTGCCAATTAATTTATATTTAATTGTATAAGAAAATGTTGAAAAGCTAACTATTTATAATCTTACAACCAATGGCTATATATACACTATAGTTGGCTGATAATTATACCAGTCTAGATCTATAAATATTATATGCATTTTATTATCAAATCATTATAGAAACAGTGATGTAAGCACTTGAAAAATTAAGACACTGAAGATGTAGGGGTTTACTTAAGAAACTACGAAAAATATGAAACTAGGAATGTGATGAATTAAGAAAGCAAATTTGTAACTGAAAATCAAGTAATAGATTCTGACAGTGAGACTTACTAGACTCTGTAATAGCACGCCTTATTAAATTGGAGATGCCCAATCATTTGGAACATTTAAAACCAGACTAGACAGCAATAAAAATGTACGGTAAAGAACACTCATTCACAGTAAGAGTTCTCCTTCACTGCAAAGACATACACTAACGAACTTGTACAGCCTTTCCATGCGTTTTATCATTAACAGTGTGTGCTCCGTGGAACTAGTTGACATTTTGAGGATGTTACATTTTTTAATACTCATATGACATAAAATATTTATTTAATTATTCACATATTCTTATCCTAAATTTTACTAAAATATTTTTATGTCAGAACACCAATATTCCATAGTTTCTACTTTGAATAATCCTGAGGAGATGTATTTTGCTATTTTTCTGTTAAGTTAAATATAATTTGCCTCCAACCAGGCCACAGTTATTCACATTGTCTCTATCAGACAGCGAATATTTAAATATTTTATGCAAAGAGTAATTGCTGAAAAGAAAGATATTGAGATACTTACTGCAGAAAATCTGTTATCAGACTTCTCAGTAGTGTGATATATATACATACATATATATAACGTATTTTACTATAGCATTTGAGTAATCTGAATTATATGATTAATAAAATCGTGTATGTAAAAGATTGTGGAAGAACACTTGATTAAATGATGGGTTTGATGTTTTTTCTCCAATAGTTGTCCTTCTCCCTCTTTAGTAAGCATTCAGGTGACATCTGCATATATATTCTATGTACATCTTACAATGGTCTTACATGTTTTAAAGTATTTCTTTTTTGGCTTTTAAATTTTCTTCCAGTTAAAAGCCTTATCTGTGCCTTAATGTCTGCTCAGACAAAATGGTTATGAGAATTCATATTTCTTCATAGTTACATTTTTTAATACGTAGCTTACTAAACTTTTTTCAAATATATATTTTGGTATATATAAAGTATGTAATTGAATTAAGTGTAATAATAATGAAATAATATAGAAAGGAAATGTAATTGAATTTAAAACTGCTTATTACTTGTGCTAGGAAATACATGAATTGCCCTAAAAATTTCTCCTGACTTTTTATGTTGAAAAATTTATTTCATGAGCACAAAACAGTTTTGGTTTGCTTTTTGACATTTTCTTGTTTCATCCTTAACCAAAAAAAAAGTGTACTATTTTGAAAATGTATGATCAGGTCCTAGACTGCCACCCAACAGAAATTGCAAAAAGCTCTCACCTTTTCCAACTATATATTTCATTTTCTTGTCATTGCTGTTATTTTTTAGGTATATTGTATTATTATTTTATACAAATACATGTTAAGCTATCATTTTATTGATGCATACCATATATTTATGCCTTTTTTTTAAGGATGATATTATTATCAGTGCTAGAATAGAGCTTGCTGTGGTGCACTATAGGGAAAATTGAAGATATTAGTTTTCCATTTTACTCAGTAAGAGTTGCAAAATGCCCTTATCAATAACGTCATTAGAGTAGCATCATATTAAGTGATTATGTTTTTATGTGTAAAATCTCTGTGGTCACTATAAATTTTTGTACCATGAATAAGAAATGGTCATGATTGCATGTAGCAAAGGTAACTAAGACTCTGCTCTTAAACTTTTTTTGATCAGGGGAAGGCTGGGTAATTCAAAATGAGGTTGTGTTGTTATTGGAGATGATCTGTTTTTCATTTCAATATACTGCAGTGGTTGCTATTTAGTATGGTAATACCACATTAAAAAACATTTGCATGATAGCTGCAAGACAAAACTTAAGGTAAAATATTTAAGTCTTTCTTTCACACAGAGCTGTAGACTTCCTCAGCCGTGCTTTGTGAGGAATGCAACACTTCTTTGTCCTTTTTTCATCTCACATTTTCATCATCTTGACTATTTAGACAGCAAATTCTGTCAGGGTGGAGAAGCTTGTCACTGTGTGCTTACACAAAGCATAGAGCACTGGGACCATAAGAAGAACGTTCCTTAGTACAAATGATAGGATTTAAAATATTGAATCAGTACATAGTCTGTGTAATCACATACAGCATGCAAATATCCCTAATTCCTCAGAGTAATTCAAGAAATAAATACTATGCACTGTTTTCAGCAGAAAATCCTTTTGACAACCTTTGCAAATTAAAGGAAAAGATTTAATTCAGTTTCTTTAGCTAAGTTGCATAATTATAAAAATTAATATAATAAAATTAATTAGCCAACTTGTAACAACTGAATTCCTGAATAAATAGATGTAATAGTGGAAGTACCAGTGTATTTTTCTAATCTCAAGTAAATCGGTGGCAGAAGGCGTAATGCCAGATGTAACGGTATTTTTATTAGCAGAGTATTATCCAGCTTTGAAATGTCTGTGCAGTGCAGAGCCAGAGAGAGAATTTCATCCTTGCTGAACAAGGAAATGAAGCTGGAACTGAAGCTGTTTTGAAAGGCTATTTTCTCCTTTTGAGTAATACCTGCTGTAATTAATATCTTTCTTTATTTAAGACAGTCTGTTGTTCTATATATCAGGACAAAGAGGACCTGAAAATATCTTGAAAGTATGCATCTTAAATATGAATCCTGTTTTATGAAAGAAATCTCATTGAAACTAAGAAAATGTCAATGGTATGATGAATTTGCATCTTTCATAGCCGTCTCCTTACAAACCTGTTGAGTTCAAAGTGGCCATCTGCTTTTCTACATCATGGAATATTACCCACCCATATTTTAGCCATCACTACAAAGGGTGTTTTAGTCCATATCTAGCCCTAAGCCAGGTGAGACTAACTTCTGTACAAGGAGTGCTTGCTGTTGCTAAGGGCTCTGATTTGACCAATGTCTTTGACAGAAAAGACTCCACTGTCACCTAAGGAGTCGGATAACCTTCTCTGTCTGAGCCCAGGAAATAGAGTCCTTGCAACAGAAAATGAGATGAGGCATCAGTAATGTTATTATACCAAGCACGTACGTAGCTCCAAAATAGATATTGTAAGTCAAACAGAGAGTTTCATCAGATTCATTACCAACCCTGTTTTGCTGATTGCTCTTTAACAATCTCTACCCACAGTCCTATTATCTCAATGAAACAGTACACTCTTGTTTGCAAAGCAAGTTCTCTAAATAGTAATTGCTGCAAGAAGTACTGCAGTGAAAGCTGGATCTATAAAGCCATTAATTGAACTAGCTTTGGGGCACAACAAATGATGTCTTGGTCTGAACTTGCCAAGGTCTTTCCCTGGGCTGTTGTAAAAGTAGGTTGTAAGTATCCTGTAAGTAAGAAGAGGTGTTACCTGAATGGAAATGCTGCATCCTATCTGCTCTGAAGTTAATCTCATTATCGGTTCCAATCAGCAAGTACAGTATGTTAGGAAAATTTCAATATTCAGGGAGCAGGTATTACAAATCAAACATGCTACTAACTTCTGAGACAGGAGCTACTTTAATGTGAATTGAGTGCATGTTAAAACTAATGTTTGAATCAACTTAGAGGTTTTATTGTTGTAACCATGCTAACACATGATATACCTCTTTCCAGTATATGATCTCTCCCCAAAACAGGAAAAATACACATCTTCCTGTGCAGCTATTAGCTGATACATAGACCAGATGTTTAATATCCATTGTTTAAAGGAGTATGAGGACTGGAATTGAGTCTAATGCTGAGAAGGTGCAGAAACAATGATTTGATGATATGATATGATATGATATGATATGATATGATATGATAAGAAGAGTGAGTGATCCAATATTTTAAGCCCTCACATCTATCAGTTTCTATGCTGATAGGAAAATGCAAGTTACAGCTGTTGATCGAATCAGGTGACTAGAAATACTCATCATAAACTGAATGAATGTTCCTCAGGCTTCATCCTCATTTCTAAGGGAGGTGTGCTTTTAGGAGCAGACTGCTACATTATTATATTGGTTTGGGAGGTAAATCCCAAATATATCATCTAATGTTCTTTTGACTGCATAAGCCATAGACAGCATGAGGCTTTACTGTGTGAGAGCAAGTCACTGAGAGTGCAGAAGCCCTAGAGCTACAGCTGCTTGCTTCCACTCCTAGTAGTCCCACAGCAATGCACTTCTCTTTCCAAGTGACTTTCTTGGTCCTGAGACAAGGAACGAGAAGTTCTTGCTTCTGAAACTGCTTCCTCTTTTTTCAGAGGAAAAATACTTTACATTTATTGTATCCAGAGTCTAAGAGAGTCTAGCCAATCCAAGATGGTCTTCCCATTCAGATCTTGTGCAGCACACCGAGTCTTATATAGGATTCTAGTAGTGGTAGCTACTTATTTCAGGCAGCTTGGAGTATCCCTATGTAGACAATTCACTGAATGGCTGTCAAATACCCTTTAGACCATGATTTTTGAATCAAAGAGCTTTTTGTTGGGCTTTTATAAGGCTTGAGCCCACCCAGAGGTTGAATTTCTTATAGGTCTTGTGTCTATTCCTACAAGCATTTACCTCCTCAAGAGCATTTTCAAAGGATGAAAAATGCTTCTACTGTATCCTGTTCCTCCAATTAGAATATGGCTAGCAGTTTTGAAATGAAAACTGGTCACACCTTTGTGAACACTGATGCTATATTGCATATTTGGTGCATAAGGGTTTGGCGCCTGCCAGCAATTCCCACACCTGTCAACTCCTTGCAGCAATTGCAAAATCTGCTTAATGGCTACAGGGAGACCATTTCATCCTCCTCTTATGTACAGCTCAGTCCCTGCCTCACTGAGGGCTTTGACTAATCAGAAAACATGAGTCTCAGGGTCATATGCACCACAATACCTTACAGCTCAGGGCCAAGCACGCTCAAGCATCAGCATCAGGATAACAACAATCCAGACTTGCCATACATCTGCTATGTTTAATGAAGCTTTTTTTTTTTTCACCTGGCTTATTGTATAACTCCATCAAAGTCCATGTCTAACTGATATCTGGACCCTTTTTGCAAGTCAATAGAAATATCTTTATTCAATTATTTGAATACGAGCAGAATCAAATCCTTGAAACTGAAAGCATCAAGGTTTTTCATCACTGAGGAAGTCACAAGACTCAATAAATAATAATTGCCTTCTCCTAATGGTAATGTAAGAAGCAGAGTGGTTGCTGGGAGAACATTATGTGTAACTATTCTACTCCTTTTTATGGAACTTATCGTTGGATCTCAGTGCATTAGGGTGGTTGTTTATCCTAAATCCCTATCTTTTACATTCCATGTAACTTCAATTTACCAATTATAAAAGTGGGATAATAGAATTTCCTCATCTCTCAGTACTGTGTAATTCAACACTTTTACAATCTTGGGATGCTCAAATATCGTGGTACTAAGGAAATAATAATTGTTTACAATCAAAATGGTAAAAGAAGTAAGGATCATTATATGAAATCCACATTTTTGTTGTTCTCATCTGTGTTGCAGAGTCATCACAGATAGTCATTTTTGCAGGTAACCCAAATCTAAATTTCCTTGGTTTTGCACTTCCTGAGTGGTCAATGAGAATGGCTAATGAGGCTCTTATTCAAATACATGAGAAGATGAGCTTTGTGTCAATGCTTAAATGAAGTATCTTACGAAGAAAATAGGAAATACTTGAGGACGTACTTATGCAAGGTAACCCTGAGTGATATGACTGGATTTACTGAAAAATAAGAACTTAGAGATAAGTTAAAGTGCTAAGTTTTGTCACATGGTATTATTCTTGATGTCAAAGACATTCTTTTGTCTATATAGCATCTTTAGAATAATCATTGCTGAAAAATCTGATTCCATTAGAAAGAGTGTGCTGAGTAAATTGCATAATCTTTTTTAACATCAATTATAGGTTTTTATCTCTACTTAAAATTTCTTCCTGGCAAAGCCAAAGGCAGACTAGAGATTGCCACCCAGGAGTTTTTTTAATTTTCCCGGATCTGCTTCAAAGGAAGAATTAATTGCTACTTATTCCTCTACCTTCTTAAATCTCAATAATGTTTTTATACTTACTCCATAATATATTGTTTATTTATTTACTTATATTTAAGAAAAATATGAAAACTGTGTTTAAACCTAATAGTTAATATAATCTACTTTCATCTGATGAGAAGAGGCATGAGATCAGACTGATCATGAGATCCTAAATTTAGTTAATTAAATGAGAGCCATTTGTTACTGGTATTTCTTTAGAATATCCTGATACTTCATGTCATTTTTTCAAATTTGTTTGTCTTTAAACCTATGTGGTTTTATGGTGTTGAAGTGATCTTAGTTTTGTGTTACAGGTTAGAAAAAAGTCTCTGTGGTCTTCACTAGAAAAGCATATTTCTGAATCACTGAGTGCTGCTTAGGAATTATCATTATGAAAGCCATAGGGGGCTCATTATGTTCATTATTTTAGTTTTGCCTCATGAGGTTATCAGTATATACTAGGTACTTTTAAAAAGCTTTGCAATGGTCTGGAATTTAGAAATTGTATCTACTTCCACTGAGAAAAGTCAGTACATTATGTATTTCAGAGCAATAAAATATTTGACACTGAGTAACAGATTCCATAAATAGCTATTCTGAAAGCCTCTTTCCTGAAATAAATCCTTGCTGAGGAAGAATGACAGTTATACTCTCCAGTGGAGTGAACTGCTGACATGAATGTTTCTTACCTCACGGAATGTAAGCAAAACTCGTTTCTGTTTCTTTTTAGGCCTGTTGAAAGAAAATACCTACAACTTTTCATTGAAGACTGGTTAGACATGTTANGAACATACTGTATATGAAAATAAGTCTCTCAAAGTTACAGCTTTTTCCAGTGCTCGGCATAATCATTAGATGAACAGGTTATTGACGTATCATCAGTGGCCTGTTGCATATCTCTTTTTCTCTGCTTATATGGAGAACAGCCTGAAAAATATTTGTAATGGAAATACTTTTTTGGATTTATTGTTTATTATTCAGCCCTCCCACCTGCTTCTTGCACTTTGAGGCAGTTGACTTGAGATATTATTGTGTGCGGCAGAGCTGTAAGAATGCAAGTTTTTTGCCATTTTTTCTCACTTTTTATGGCAGGGGGAGGAGTGATATGGGCTGGAAAGCACAACTGGACTAAAATCAGGAGGGAGTGATTAAGAGGAATGTACAAAAACTGACAAGTAGGAGACAGAGAGAAAGGAAGATGACAGAGAGGTGGAGTCTTCACCTATAATCAGAGGAGAGGAAAAATAAACCAAGGGATGAAAAATGAATTAAAAAGAAAGACCAAATTACTGAAAATGGAAGCAAATAAAAATCCCTCTTTATCTCTTCAGTAGGCTCAGAAGTATTGCATTCCTTGTAAATACGTTATTGATAGAATAAGTCTTGAGATGCTAACATAAGGTTTGTTTTATGTGAGTGCTCATGTGTAAAACTTTATTGTTCATGATGTTTTTAGAGGGCAGGTACAAAGGCTATTTTGAAAAAAAAAAATATATATCCCAACTTCAGTGACAAAAGCTACGGTTTCGTAAAGAAAAGTAGTTCTTGGAAGAAATAAGGAATTCTTAAAATTTTAAATGCATTAGTATGGGTATCTTTATCAATAGACTGGAGGCAGGCAGCTCTGGAAGTCTTCCATTTATGAAAAGAACAAAAAATAAATACAGCAACAATAATAAAATGTGTGTAATTCTTGCATCTTCTCAGACTGGAATGGGACACCTGCGTGTTACGAAAGAAGGCCTTCGTCTGGAAGGGGAATCAGAATTCTTATTCCCTCTTTATGCCAAAGAAATCCATTCTCGAGTGGTAAGCAGATAATATTTCAATAATGCTAAAATAAAATTAATGCACTTACAAAAAGTTCAATTTAGGTTAAAGTCTAGGCACTTGTCATGGAAATATATATATATCTATGTCTGTGTGTATGTCTATGTATGTGTGTACACGCTTATTGTTGCATACTTTCCAAGCATGATCAATGCTTAGGTCAATGTGCTAATACCATGGCAGAATTAATATTTTTCTCCTAAGCATGTGATAAGAAATAGCTTAAAAAGGAATTTAAAGGTCATTGTATATAAACAATGCTAAAATTTTAAGAGTATGTATAAAGTGGTTAATTATTTTTACTGAGATTATTTTTCAATGTAGGCTTCGCTGTGAAACTCCTTCTTTTGTTTATTCAGCCATTATGGAATAGTCTGAATATCCCTAAAATTAATGGAACTTACTGAAAAAGTTATAATTTCTTTAATAAGATCAGGTTTTGTCACTTCTAGGTGTTAATGATATGGTTCTAGGTATATGCTATGATATTAATGTATGATATCTTTATATGTTTATTTGTGTAAAATTAGTCTACAAGACTAATGGGAAGATTTAGGCTTGAATCTTGTTTACATAGAAAACTTTATTATTGTTATTATTGGGGTAAAAAGGAATAACATACTTAGTGAAAGAAAATATTTATCAAGCAGATTAAAATGGCACTGAGAATGGGTAAGATGTGAAAGATTTTTATTGACGTACTGGGTTTAGAGGCAGCCAGAGAGAATCTTAAGTGTTTTTTAAATACCCAGGTGAATTCTGAAACTTATTCAGGTGAATCTTTTGTAAAGAGGTATCTGTTTCTGGCCAACAAAATGAATATTTTTCAGAACTATTGTCTGTAATATAAACTCTCACAAAATAAAGCTGTGTTTTATGAGCATTGTCATCAACAAATGGGACGTTTAATTAAATGAAGTACTATTCAATAAGAATAAAAGCTGAATATGGCTCGTTCATTATTTCAAACATGTAATCATCTTCTCCAAGTCATTAGAAGAAATGGCCAGTTATGAGGCTTTTCTGAAACTAGGGAAAAACTTAGTGTTTGTATTGCTATAGCAAGAGAAAATGTAAATAAATTTATAAGAAAACATGGTTGATGTAGGATTTAGGATGAGGTTGTTAGAACGCTCAATTACTGAAATTTAACCAATGCCAACGTATTTTATGTCTATTAAGCCTTCCTTTTTCTCTCTTTCTGCAATAAGTATTTCCAGTAGCAGGAACAGATCTTACTTAGATGGTGAAATTCCAATGCTAAGTCTATATTTCCATTTTGTTTCTTATGCTGTATTCTTTTCTGCCTCATAGGCAGTGGGAAAACTATTTATGTCCTTAAATGAATTTCCCTTGAGGTTGTTTAACCAATAAGCCATGTAACTTTTTAAGACCAGCATAGCTAATATTTAAAAACTTCTGCCCCAAAAAATTGTTGTGTAATGTTAAGCTACTATTCACGCTCTTTTAATATTCCTTCCAGCTCTTAATATATTTAGTACAATATAGGAAGAAAGAGGTGTGGCAACATCTAATATAAGCTTGGCTGTTTAATGATCCATTGTGATCATTAGAAGCATGCATTAATTAGAGCCTTCAGGCTACTGTGTGTCTCTGCCCCCTATGAACTGACAATTCAATAGAGGGGATTTTTTTTGTTCGCTTGCTTTTTAAAATATTTGAACTCTCTAGAGGCTTAATTGCCTGTAGCTTGATCTCCTGACTGCCATCTGTATATTCTCACATCTATATATTCTCATAAAGTTGCTTATTTGTTATGATTTCTTTTTCTAAGTTTGTCTATTAAAGAATTGGGCCACTCGCAGCTATCACAGCAGCTTTCTCCCTTGCCTTAATAGTGTTCTCCCTGCAGCCTCCTAACAGCTTTTCTCACCTAATGAGGTCTCCAAAGCGCTAAGAGAATACGTAGCAGAAAACCTACCTGCTGTGCATCATCTCTGGAGCCTATTACAGGTTTATGCCTTCATTAAGAGTCCAGCACAGAGTTGTGGACAACACTGGTGCATCTTAGCTAATTCATATACATGGCAAGATAAAAGATAAGCCTTTAAAAATATGTTTAATTAACAGCACATGTGTGTCAGCTACAGGTCTAGAAATTTACTGTACAGTTTACTCACACATCTGATATTACAAATTACTAACTTATTTTTTAAATCAATGGCGGCAATCAAATAAGTGTAATAAAGATGCCCAGATTTGTACATCATTTAGTGCGTGTACTTATATATAATACATTTACCTGATCTTTGTTGACCTTCCTTTTTCACTTCATACTAACTTGTTACCATTAATGTTCATTCTAACACAGTGCGCACTCTTTTCCAAAGACTTTTCAATATTTTTGTTAATTCTGTTAGCATTCACTTTTTCCTGATATAATTTACAAAATGAGATTCATTTACTTTCCTCACTCAGTGATTTCTTTTGAGATAGCCTAGCTCGCTACTTCTAAGCTATACCTTTTTTTAAAAAAAAAAGTATAAGTTGGACTCCAACCTGTTTATAGCTTCTAGCGCTGTTATTAGATAAGTGTTTGTAGTAAATTCTTCAAGTAAAATGTGTTCAAAATTCTCACATTACCTCATACCCTTAGCATTAAATGATGACAGAAGCATGACTTGGGAGTGATTTTCAGGGGTTAGCCCTTCAAGGTGCTGCATAGTCTTTCCTGAGTCCAGAAGAAGTACCAGAAGCCACGTATGTGAAAAGAGACTGATCTTTTAACAACATTCCAGTAGTTAGAAACTCATTTATCTAGGAATGAGTATCCCCTCTGAGGTCACAAGCAGGCAGCTTGCTAATACCATCTTCATATCACATATTCCCTGATACTCTAGCGATCTGCTCAGACACTCTTATCAGTTACTAGGTACCTGTCCTTTAAATACAAAGTATGCTTTAGTATGAAAGCACCTGTACTGCAAAAAACTTCCTTCTCTCTTTTTAAGTCTACGGGTGTGGCTACAATTTGATGATCCAAATGAACATGATCAAACTGTTTGTCCCCAGGCAATTTTCTGTTACTTAAAAACAAGTACAAACAATGGCCAGTATTATCTCCCTGAAGATCAGCTTCATTTAAAGACAATTCAGGTGGCAGATTGAAGATTCTCCTTCCCTGGAGGTGTTCAAGGCCAGGCTGGATGGGGCTTTGAGCAACCTGGTCTAATGGGAGGTGTCCCTGCCCATGGCAGGGGGGTTGGAACTTGGTGATCTTTAAGGTCTCTTCCAACCCAAACCAGTCTATGATCCTAAGAAAAACATAAGAATAACCCACTCAACGTGGCTAAGTTGGTTTTTTGGGTTTTTTTTCTGGTTATTTCAGGCTTAGAGAGGGTGTTGAAAGTTGTTGCATGATTCGTTGGCTTTCCTGCAACAAACTTGGAGTTTGTTGTAGCAGGGACATGTGTCACCAGGGGTTTGACAGTTGTCTCTCAACTACATACCTCATTCAGCTCAGCACAGAATGGTCAAAACATCATCCTCCTGTCGGTCATATTCTCTTCTGTGCAAGTGTGTAATTTTGCAGTTTGGTTTACGTTTTAACATAAAATTACATGTTTCCTAGTATGTCTATGACTTTCTGTTTTTCCTTACATAATTTTCTGGCCACAACATCTTGGAACTGAGTATGATCCCCTTAAACTTTTGAAAGTTTAAACTTATGAAAACATGTGTTTCTTTAAGTGTTTAAAATTCTAATTATTCTGCTGAATCTACTTTTTTCTCTCCATATTCAGGACTCATCACTACTTCTCCAGTCTACTCACAATGTGACTGTGAATGCTCGCAATTCAAATGGGGAAGTCACAGGCAGATTAAATGTGGGTAAGTCTAAGTGATTTTTCCTTGTTCACTGTTTTGGAAACATTTTAATGAATATTTGCAGGAAGCTTGGAGGATATAAAGTGCTAGACATGTGATTATTTTTTACTGTTATGATCGTATTTGAATAGTCCAGCTGCCACCCAATAAGTACCAACAGTGTATTTTCAATTTCTCATTTAAGCATTAATTCTGTAAATATTTGAAAGCACTTTTTTATTGCAGGGTTATGCAGGAAAGGTCACTACAGAAATTACTCTTTTTCTTGTGTAAATATCTATCGATAGTTGCAAATAATTTTCTAAGAAAATGCAACAGGAGAACATGGCTAGAGAGGTCTGTATGTCTCTCTTTTCCTAGTATTCCAGAGCCCAATACAATTAAGCAGATGTCCTAAAAAAACCTGCCAGTTCACAACTCGGAAATGTAGATATTTTACTATTTTTGGTAGCAGTAAGATACGTTGATTTACTGAGTTAAATCAATAGATCTAGATAGATGTAGGTGATAGATCTTGGCAGCAAGAATAAGCGTGCCTTACTCTTTAGGTAGTATTTTCAAGCAAGTGTGGCAACAGTATGTGTCCAATACAACAGAATTTTTCTTAGTTTTGTTAATACTTTTCAACCTTTACTTGACTTTGAAGAAAAATGTAACAATTTATTAACTCATTTCTTCTAAGATCCTCATGCAGCAAAGCATAAATTCCAGCTTATTTAACTGTAAGATTAACCCGATATGCTGAAGTGGTTTACTAGATTGGAACCCTGATGAGTAACTCTTCCATGCTGATGAGATGGTGTAACTTCTGTGACAATTCCTGTTTGAAGAATTATTGTATCAATTCATGGAACATTTTGCATGCTTCTTTTTTTAAAAAAAAACCAACAACTTCAAATAAAAATATGATTTATAACTTAGAAGAGCCTGCTGTTCCTCTTAAAAAAGTACAATTGTACAATTAAACAATCACAATTTGACCTTTACATGTTTTCAAATTATTTTTTTTTAATTCAAGCTCATCATTCCTCTTAAAAAAATGCCCCTAAATATTTATTAATACATGATAGTAGCATTCATATTTCATTTTGGTAATAGTTAATGGTATGAAATGTACAGTACTTCTAGTTTCCTATTATTAGTACAGTTATTATAGACTGTTTTTCAGTGGCCACGTCACCAAAAATGTACACATCACATGGTCAAAATTTCTGTCACTTGACACATGTGCTGTTACAGAATCATAGAATCCCATGGGGTTGGAAGAGACCTCTGGAGATCATCTAGTCCAACCCCCCTGCCAAAGCAGGTCCACCTAGAGCAGGTAATTGATTCTATCTGTTGATTCTACCTGCTCTATACTGTTTGACTGACCAGATGTGTATCTGCACCGTGGTTGTGTGCCCATCCTGCCTGATGGGAAGAAGTTGTCAGGATCTCCTTTGGGAAGGGCAGACCACAGAGCAGATCATTGGCCACCACATGAATCTGTCCAACCTGATCCCTGCCAAAGTCTTAGAAGCTTACAGGTAAAATCATGTTAGACAGTAGACCAAAGGCCTGATAAACTGTTTGACAGGCTGTGTCCAGGCTGTGTGACCCCTTTTAGTGAAAGGAAAGATATTTCAGTTGTTGTGACACCCAATGTCTATAGGTCGGTCTTACCTTAGGAAAATGAACCCTGGCAAAATAACAACGAATCTCAGACCCTCCTTTTTTTCCCCTTCCAAGTCACAACATAGTCTTGTGAGAGCACTAACAAAAAGCAGTACAGAAAGTGAGGTGGAATGTTCTGTGTTAAATAAATAGAAAGTTAAAAATATCTGCTCTGTAGGGCTAGAGACATCTAGATTGAAGAAAACTTGTAAATTGAAACCCAATAGACAGAGAAGGGTCAATACAAACCTATGTTGAAGAAGAAGGACTATGGTGTTTGGCAGGAAGAGTTCTGCTGGATGGGAACTGTCTTGTCGGTAGTGATTAATTTACAGCAAGTACCATCCATTTTTAGCATTTTCTCTTCTGATCAGCAGTTTAAGTCTGTTTCTCTGCTTTTCGTCACCTGGCTCTTCTGGCCCTATTCCCAGTAATGCGTGGTTCAGTGTTACTGTACCATACAATCTCACAGCTCTTTAACCTTTTGGAAAGGGAAAGCCTAATACTTGGTGTAGAGGGGCTGCATCTGGCTTAGGTAATACATGAGGAAACCAATAGGAAGGAGCAGAGTGTAGGCTGCAAGACCTGCATCTTAAATCTTTTGAAAGTGGTCAGTGTACAAAGGCAATTCAAATGCAACACTGAAGCAGGAAAGTTCTGACTTGCTCTGAATACTCTAAAAGAAAACTTAAGGGGGTGTAATAATGACTTGAGCCTGAGAAAATCAAAGCTACATCAAAAGGAAGTGCTAAAGTGCATTTTCAAATTATATAAAATATTTGATATTTAAGTAATCTCTTTTTGACTGGCAGTTTTGCTTATTGAATTCTTTAATAATTGGTCTTAAGTGCTGTGTGGTATATTTGGTACTATTGTAAATACTAACATGAAATATTGCTAATATTAAATAATACTAATTTTAAACTGATGGAAAAGCATTGAAGGAGCAGTAAAAATAATACTGTAAAGAACTCTGTTCAGACCTAAAGATACAGTCAAACAACAGCTTGATATTTTTAGCCATTGTTCTTAGTCATGAAATGCATACACGTAAGATGATGTTTCTGTGTAAGAAGTGTGAAAAATAGGTGCTATGGCTGATTTACTTCATATGCACAAGCCTTTGCTAAAGAATTAATACCTTCCACAGTTGCCAGCATGCTGGAATTATGTTTTAATACTCTATTCATCTTATAAATATGAATAGTTGCCATTGTGAAGGAGCTATAGAAGTTTGGGATCATTCCAAAGATGACAATGTAATGTAGTATCACTCATAACATCATAACAAAAATACCTTTTAATTCATAGAAAATTGTGATTCAAATGATCCATTAAAATATTTTAATGGGTTACTAAGAGTGATTTAAATACCCAGTCTTCAATAGAAGTTGTTCACAAGAGACATGTGAAACAAATCTTGACTTGAGGAGTTTTTGTGAAATTCCCCATATGAGCATGACAGGCACATATCACTGAGGAATGGAAAAGGTTTCCCTCATGAATCACAGATGCACTAAAAAACCATCAAATGAGAGTGACTTCCACCATGAGTGCTGTTGTTTTATTAAAGTTTCTACGTGCTCCTTAGCTTACCTGCATGACATACCTTTTGCAGGAGTTATATAGATGTGGTAGCTCTTTATAAGTGCTGTGGTGTTTCAGAAGCTTCACTGAATGCAAATACTTTTAACTGCTTGCCAGGAAAAGAAAACAAACACAACCAATTCTGTGCTTTGCTCTCTTTTGACTTCAGTATCCCCCTGAATGACAAAGATACCCAGATGCCCATTTTGTTTGATTTACCCTTTAAAATCATTTAAAATTCACATATGACCAAAGAAACTCATATTAAAAATCAAGTAAATAATTTTTAAAAAGCCACCCTAGTTTAAAGCAAAAAGGGAAATGGGACATTTAGTTAAGGGATTATGGGGAGATGATCACTTTGGGAATATTTCTGGGAGAAATGGGACTTAAGAGAAGGGTGTCGGCCAACAAACAGCAGGAAGGAATCTAAGAAGGCACAGATGTGGAAAGGTGCAGGATTGAGTCAGAGGGAATTAATGAAGCCGTGGAGAGAGATACCTATAGGTGAGGCAAGGATGTCTACATCCTTTCTACATCTGCATCTGTCTGCAGAACAGATAGTAACTATTTTCATTAGAATAGCTCCTGTTTTTAAAATCATGAATAAGATTCAGAAGATACCATTATCACAGCTTGCTCATCTACCTGCAAAATGGAAATATCTGGAACTGTCTTTGATAATCCAAGAAAGCAGTTGAAGAAAGCTGCTAACCATCATCTCCAAGATTCCTCTTCTTACCACTTCAAAGCCTTCTTCAATCCTAGGGTAAAAAATAAATGTAGCACCTTTGATTTATACACTAAGCCATCATAATGAAACTTCATGTAAAGAATTCTCAAACTTTTTTAATATTGAATGATAAAAAATATGTAATGTATATAAAGGAAACATAAAGATTAAATATTTAATTATCAAATACTTAAGAGCAGCATTGGTATCAAACAGTAAATGATGCTTCACATAAGTAAACAAATGCTTACATATCCAGCCTACTAGTAGATTAATATAATACAGTCAGATTTTGCAGTCGTGTTTCAGTGACGAATATTAAGAAAGTGGATGAAGAGCAGCATGTTTCCAACTATCTTTACTGAAAAGTAGGGCCAGTTTTTGAAAAGACCTATTTTTCAGAGATTGTGTAAGGAGGCTTCAATCTACAGAAGACCTGCTTGTAATAAGTCTTTTTCAGAAGAAAAAAGGCCACAAAGGGAAAGGGGCTTCCAAAGTCATGCAAGGTTTATGAGAACAGATTCCATCCAGTACAGTGAACTGCTAGTCTTCTTCCAAGTTTAATCAAGGAACAGTAACAACAGTAGCTTCAGGTCAGGAGTTCGCTTTAAACCCTGGCAAGCTAGAAGGAATTTATTTAGATAACTGTATTATGAAGCTGTTCTGCACTTTGAAACATGAAATCAGCACCAGTCAGAAAGCATGGGAATGTGGTAAAAGTCAAAATGTTTTATGCAGTCTGAAAACAGAATCACAGTCAAAATTCTGCCTAGAGACTATTTTCATGTCCATCACATTAATCAGAACAGCTGTTACAAAGAGAGTGTCTGTGATATCCCACCCCTGTTTTTTCAACCAGGATCAACATTCTGTGGAAACTGATAAGTGTCAGTACCTAATATATTGCTTCATTAGCATTAATTTCCATCTATAAACTACTACTTTCCAGTGTCAAATCATTTCTGATTTTCTTATCAGCATTTTGATATTTCATTTTTAAGTGACAGTATTTTTTAATCAGAGACATAATAGGAAGAAAACAGTGTTAATGAAGCATGATGTATGTAAGAAGAGTTTGATGGTGTTTTCACAGGGAAAACCCTGAAGCCAGTTTCATAAACTTGACTTAATTAATGACATTGTAAAACCATTTAGCTTTTCCTTCTTTATTTTTCCCAGAAGGCTTTCATTAAAAACTCCATTTTTGTCCAAATAAGTTCTTTCTTATCTTGAAGATAAAAGCCACAACATATTTCTTGAAGATCTTTGTACTGCAGGAAGATGATTATTTGCACAACTTTAATTGCTGTCCAGCTGGGTTATAAGCAGAAAAGATACAACATAGGAGTAATTAATAGAAAGATAAATTGGAAACTTCATTGAAGTATTTTTGAGGTGATTAAGTCTTCCTGTGATCAAGAACTTACAATATTTGTTCCAAGGGTATTAAAGTAGGAATTTTAGCTACCAACGAATCTGATCATATCAAGACATACATGCTAGTTCTATTTAAAAGTAAAATTTAGTTGATTCAGATCAGGCAAAATTTAGAGAATGACAGGTGGCTGCCAAAACATCCTACAGACTTTTTAACTGATCCTTTCTTTCTAATTTCCTGATTTAATTCATGGCAGATGTGCTTCTGTTCTATATTAAATGCATATGCTATTAGTCTTTTGTGAGATCATTGTGTATTTAAATGGACATAATGTTGAAAAGAGTTAAATAGCAAAAAAAAGTAAGTAGTAATCAACATACATTTAAATTAAAACTAAGCATATCACCATGAAAATTTATTTATTAAAAAAGTAATTTTGTCATTACATCTAATCTAATTAAACTAATTTAGACTTAAATGAAGAGTATCCTCTTCTGCAAAAAAATACCATTGATATGTGCGTACCATGTATAGTAAGGTGCTTACTGTAGCAAGATTTACACACCCAATCCCCAAATAGGATAATCTTTATGAAGTAATGTGTGATAATGTTCAGGGTGAGCCATGCTGACTTAAGCCAAACTTTAAACATCCTCTGGAAGTTAATCGGGTAGTTATGCACGTTGCCAACTTGCTACATATGCCAGCGTCACAGGGCAAATTTAACCTGGCCAAGGGAATTTGAATCCTATGCTGTCATTTCACTTCTGCATCTAGAAGAAGAGAAAAGGAATATGCGTATAAGTCTACAGGACTTAGCTCTGGAAAAAAAGGCTAATGTTTGGGAAATCATTTTTTATTTGGAAAAAGAACCAGATCACGGATACCTATCTCTCATCAGAGAGCAATTACTCATCTGAATATCCCCATTCTCTCTTTATTTCAATAGCAGTAAGGAATTCAAAATAAGTGGGGAAAGAAAGGGAAGCCTTCTGACTTTCAGAGTCTTCAGTAAACTGGCAATACCAAACAACATAGTTTGGTTCATCTGGTATAGTGAGCGTTAACGTAACTCATTGGATGATAATTTGAAGATAATAGTTATTGCTAAAGGTGAGGAGAGTTCCTGTACTTCCTTCCTTTATAGTAATAAGAAGATTGAATTATTGGCATTGGTTAATGCTTGATGAATTTGTAAATAGCTTAAAATAGCTGAAATTCATTGTGACTATAATCTATTATAGAATTCAGATAATTAAGTACACCTAAAATCCTAGTCATTTCAAGTGTAATAGTACTTTCTTCTTAAAGCTAACAAGACTCCTGACAGCAGTGGCCATCAAGGGGCTAGATCCCTTTCTTTTTGCAGCGGGTCTGCAGAAGACGCACTCGGCAAGGCCAGGCTGGATGGGGCTTTGAGCGACCTGCTCTAGTGGGAGGTGTCCCTGCCCATGGCAGGGGGGTTGGAACTCGATGATCTTTAAGATCCCTTCCAACTCTAATCATTCTATGATTCTGTGTCATGGTGGTGGACTACTTGAACATCTGTCTGCAGTGTGCCCTTGTGGCAGTGAGGGCTAATAGCATACTGGGCCACATTATTCCACTTCTATACTTAAGATGAAGTATTAGAAGCTGAAGAAGTTATGTTTGTTTAACCTGCAGAAAAGAAGGCTTAAAGGGGTCTTCTGTCTGCTTCTAGGAGGGCTAGAGACAAGATGACTTGAGAAGACAGGCTCTTCTCAGAGGTATACAGCAAAGGGGCAAGAGGCAACTGTCATAGGTTGTGGTGAGAATAAATGCAACTGGATAGAAAGGGGAAAAAAATATCACTGTTAGAACAGTTAACCATGGGAAAAGGTTGCCCAAGGAGGTTGTTGACTCCCCTGCTTCAGAGTTATTAAAATTCCACCTGGACAAGACCCTGAACACCTCCATCTAACTTCTAAACAAGCCAACCCTGCTGTAAGTAGAAGGTAGGACTAGGTGACCTCCAGAGGTGACCTCTAACTTGCATTCTTCTGTGATTCCATCTTGCCTAGTCTTTAAGCTGACACTTTAGAAGGGCTCAGGTCACTTACAGGCCCCGGGTCAGACTTTCTAGCCCAATGTATAAGTCTTAGCTGCTCTAGGGAATCTAAAATAAGCTGGAGGCCAGGCAGGGAGCACTGAAGTACATATAATGGCACTGGACAGCTATGCTTAGGCAACAAAGTCTATCTGTAATTGGTCCTCACACATTGTGCTCCGCCCAGATCCAGTAGGCATGCATAGAATGCTCCTGAAACTCAGTGCTGGACCTGGGCTTATGAAAATACAATTACAATCACGGCTTTCTTTAAAATAATAATTAAAAAAAAAAAAAAAAGACGAATTATCCATTATACAGAAGATAGAGTGGTTAAAATATCCGCTCAGGGATGAGAGACTTGGATCAGCTGTCCTCTCTGCATACAGGGCTTCAAATTATCACGGCTCATCTCCTTTAGTACTTTCCTTTTCACCTTACTTGTCTGAGGACTGTGTGTTTCACCCTTTCCTGCTGAAGTTATTCATCATGCAACAAATTCCAGATACACTAGGCCTGAGAGAAAAAGTGACACCATACCCTTTTGGTCAAGTTACTGTGTGAGAAACATGATCTCCTATTCCTGCCATGTTTTCTACATGCAATAATCCATTTCACAATTCAGTATTTAATGGGTTTAATTTTTTTAGATTTAGAGTGGTTTATAAGAATAATGCCTAGATGGATAAAGACATTTAGTTACCTAAATCACTCTGAGAGGGGAAAGTACTGCCACCTAAATACCTAATACTAGGTTGAGTTGCCAGTGTCTGCATGATCAGTGTCTGCAATGATCATTCAGAACCAATTTTTTTAAGATCTCTAGACTCGTGTTCAACCATAGAGAACAACAAAGTATAAGAAGTGCTGACAGTAAGGTATCCTTACTTTGGCCTGAGAGGGCATAATTGTTGCATCCATTACATAAAAGGACAGCTGAGAGAAAAAGAGGAAACAGGAGCAGCAATTAATATTTTAGAGATGTTTTTAAAGGTGATGAGAGGTATATGATATGGACATAAAATGTATATATGCAGTGTGCTGCATTTTCTCTGTAATAGTGCATTTGTTCTAATAAAAGAACAGCAAATACTTCCATACCACTCCATATGAAAAAATGACAAATTTTATGCTTCTGAAAGTAATGGCTTTGCATTCATTGGTATTGTATTACTCATGGAACTAGAACTGAATCTGTAGGAGTATTACATTTTTAATATGCTTTTAATGAGATCTTATTTTAAGTAAGGTGCTTTAATATAATAAAAATTAACTAAAACATGAAATTGCATAGGAATACCCCAAAGCACTCAGGATTTTGGCTTATATTCAACACTTCAATAATACTAGATGATAGGAGAAGAGTGAAGCATACAGAGTAGGTAACAGCCACAGGCTGCCAGAAACAATGGATAGCAGAAGAGACTTAGAAAATATCTGAAATTAAATAAATAGCTTCAGTGTTGGAAAGCCTTTTCTCCTGAAAGATCTAAAGATATGCTAAAAGTGCTTAATACTTGACAGAACTAACTGGATTTGAAGAGTCTGCCTGCATGTTACCAATTTAATTGATGTTAAGTCTTTATGGATATGCATTTTATGGCAGGCTCTATTATTTGCCATCTCGTCCTTCTGCATTTGCATTGGCCCGGAGTTCAAAGGTTGGGTAGCAGTAGAAGGGAATTAATAGAAATACTTTTCCATTGAAATGGACTCACAAGTCAGAAGACTTTTCTTCCCTGGAAAACTGCCTAGGGGAGTCAAGAGAGAGAAGAAGAAACAAAAAGGAAGGCTGCTTAGGAGTGGGCTCCTTTGCAGGCAATACATCGGTTGATTTTGGAACAATTTTTCAGCATTTAAACTGGCATCCTCAGTGTCAAGAGCTGTGATGACCACATACATGGTCAATGTCACAACTGTACATGTCAAAGGAGGAAGTGTAAAGAAACAATGGGCAGTTATTGGTCAGCCTAATTAGCAAGGATAACTGATCAGCCTGGGAATTCCTGTGATGCCTCTGGCAGCAATGAGAAAACAGTTCAAATGCTCTATAATGTGTTCAGTCATGTTACATTTTTAACTGTAGGATTTTATGACCAAGTATTATTATATACTATGAGTTGACTTACATGTAATTAAATACTAGGATTGTAAACAAAATACATTGAGGAATTCAGAGATTAAAGTTTCAGATGTTGAATTTGGCTGCTGTTTATGAACTGAAAATGAATCTTACTGGAATCACAGTACAATTAGTGTTATTGGAATATAGCTAGTGCGTGCATGTTGTGAAGTACAACTAAAAGAAATTAATGGCCACTTGTGGTTACATAAATTTATTCCCGTTTCTCTAGAAGCCTAATTTTACTTTTTGAAATTTGTTCCACATATACTGAGCTGCCTCATGTCTAGCATGAATAAAACATATGCTTGAATTTGGTTTACCTTAGCATTCCCTCTAAAGATTTAAAATGCATCATTTATTATGCATACCATTATTTGATAATGAGGATTATCTATAGGACAATCCCTGTCCCAGTTCCCTGGGGCATTCATATTGAGAAAACTATGGACAAAAATTCTTGTTAAAGATTTATTGAAGTGTGAAAGGACCAGGATCAAACAGGAGAGAAACTTGGATGCAAACTCAGCATGGGGAAGGGCACGGGTTGTATTTTTAAAGACCCTCCAGTTAAGGCTCCTTTGGGAAATACATAATGTGCAGTGACTGCTCTCAGTGCTTGTAGTATTTTATCTTATTTCATGTCTAGCTTTAAAATGTAATGGGTATAGTTCACAATGCACCCATCTTAGATCCTGCCTAACTCCGCCTTTACATGCTTAAATTCAATGTTTAGGATGTTCAGAAAAAAAGTTAAGAGGCATAGGCACCAAGCTTTTATTAAGCAATAAAAATGCCTAAATAACTTAATGAATCACTCAGTGCATGACTAGAAACATCCAAAGTAGGAAAGTGTTTAACAGGTAGGAATAACTACCGCTGCACTAGCAACCAGACCAGGCCAGGACAGACAGTCTGCCCCAGGGGTTGGTGGCAAGGCACTATTCTCATTACTCAGATACGCCCAGTTCCCTCCAGAGGAGGGCTTCATCCATCCATCTGTGGGGAACAGCCTCTGACCAGGCATTGTCTGAGAGGTCATTGTGTGGCACAGGTTGAGATGGTGCCGAGGAACATGCTACCAGATTAACAGAAATTGACAGTGCTTGTGTCTCCTCTGCCTTGACTTTCTCTGATTTATTGGTATAGATGGATTTACTTACTATTCAGACAGGGTGAGCACTTTTCTACAAATCCTGTTATACCTCTTCCTCTTCTTCTCTAAGAAGATTTTTTTTTTCTGTTTGTCCCCTATCTAATTATTTTAGGGTAGGACTCCCTCAATTTCTCCTGTTAAAGCTTTTCTGTCTTGCCTGGAATAATGAGATACTGAGTATAAGAAAAGAGGAGAGCCCAAGAACGGGCTTATATGGTCTAATGTTAAGAACAATTAGCTGGGAGTGGAAAGGCTTAATCCCAGCCTTGTTCCAATCATTCTTGAATGGGGTCAGTGTATACATGGACCAGTTTAATTAAATGGGTATATACTGCAACTCCGGTTCTATCAGTATCATGTTCTGCATGGACACCATGCCTGAAATTTGCATTAGAGATGACAGCCGAGAAAGTCAGTCTGCACAATATGCATTTGTCTACTTTGGTTAGGTGAGAGAAAAAGAATTTGGTCCAAGGTATGTAAATGCTATTTAATTTGTATATATTCATCCTAAATTCAAACAGTTAAAGCAGCTCCTATATATTATATTTTTTTTTCATGTCATATCTCTCTGTGAATTAATCTACATTCTGTAACAATCCGATTAACAAAAGCCTGTCAATTTTCTGTCAATCTGTAGATGTACAAATTAAATTAATTAATTCATGCTGCTTGAGGTATTTCTTTCCTGTTCCCATTATGAGAAACATGAAAAATCTTTCTTTGACAAGATTGCTTGTAAAAACATACAGCAAATTAGCAAATTGAGAAGATAAATGTACTTCTAGACAAGATCAAGTTGGGCCTGGTGCAAATCATGTCACACTTCTCCAGTATTTCAAATCCATTGTTCTTTCCACTGCTTTATAATCAATGAAAACTTCTGTGTCTACTAATGTGCTAAGAAGGAAAAAATAGAAGTGCCATTATTCAGGCCCAGGAGTTTATCTTCAAAGCTGACTGCCGGTGTACCAAGGAAATCAGTAGATGGCATTCCCTCTAAACATAAAGCATTTTATCATATTAAAGTATTTTTCAGTGATAATGTGTAAGTAATTAGCACTTTTATAGAAATTAGCTATATATATATTTCTGAGTTGTCTTTTAGAGATATTGCTGCATATTGTTTGCAGTCTTGCACAAAGATACCTACAGCAGTTTCTAATTAGTAATTTAGAGATTAACCACACTAAAAAACCTCACAGCTTAGAACTGAGTCTGTGGAAGTTCTTGGGCACCTACTTTACTTTGAAGTGCATATACCTAAAATGTAAGTCTTCAGGATCCTCACTCAGTTATTCTTTTAATCAATAAATATTCTATGGCTCTATAAAAATATTTGCTTCTGGCATGCCAGACCTACTAAAATATTGACAGCACTGAAAAGAAAAATACTTAACCTTGTCAGAGCCTTCAGAGTAAGCATTCTGATTTCTATCTCATCTGCTGGGTCTAATCCAGCTGATATTTTAATTGCATGCCTTTTAGAATGAGCTCTGACAATAAGCAGCATCAGGAGAAGAAAAGGTGGTACTGCAGTTTCTCTCCAGCAGTCCTACAGCCAGTGTGATGACCCTGGAAGCTGGACACTTGAGTTCCCTTCCTCTGGAGGAAATAAAGGCTCCAAATAGTACCTTCCTTCTCTTATGCAGTGTAAAATATCTTCAACAGAAGAGACAGAATCAGTCCTAAATCCCTTCCAGCAAAGACGTGGTGTCCTCAGTGTGTCTGAATCAGTTGACCTGTATCGTGTCAGAGAGCCAAGGCTTTGGTTTGTGTTTCCCACACTTGCGCTGAACACTGTAGTCGTGGTGTTGGATGAATGGGAAGGATGAGAAGAGGAACCAGACCTGCAGCACCAGGGAGGCTGACAACAGCTGGTTTATTTAGACCTCTGATTTGTTTGAGTAAACAAGGATCTTCCTGCGCTACGTAAATGGGCAATTTCATTACTGCTGCTGGGCAGAAACAGGAACAGTAAAACACCTTAAACAAGATATTTTACGACAAAGTTGATAGGGATCCATCCTTGCTTTACTTACCCAGAACTGCATCTTTTGCTGTAAAAAAAAAAAAGACTGTTTAACATCTGTTCACTGAATGAAGGTATTTTCTGAGCTGACTTTTTACAGTATGCTTCTCAGAAACAAAGCCATGTGCTTTGGAGGAGCTTTAGAGAAGAGCCAAATTGAAATCAGTGAGGCAGCACCTAGGTGCACATGTCCAACAGAGTATGAAGTACTGCAGAATGCAGCGCTCTGACCTTATTGTTTTCAGGTAGAATCAGTATTATTTTTTCTGGCCTACTTTAGGACGTTATGGCCTCTCTAATCCTTTCCATGGTTGGTGAGCAATTGAAAGCAATAGTTTGCATCTGCTGAGTGAAGCAGTAAGCAATTCTTTTAGGACCTTATGGTACACAACTCTCGCATCAGCTACCATGCATATTTTAGGAAATAACTGAATGTACTTCTTAGCAGGATCGATCATGCATCACCTGATGTCATTTTAATGTAAGAACTAACAAAAATTCATATTTCCTTTGAGAATTAGTGCCTGGAAGATATTTGATGTTTATGGGAGTAGGCATGGTAAGACAGGTTCTTACTGGGGAAGAAGCAGGTCAGTGCCATGGATAGTCTGTGAATTACCTTTATTAAAAAGTGCTGAAAAGGAGTCTTAACTGCTTTGAGCATTCTCTGTAATTTTAGTTCCGAATATAGATTTATATGATGATTCTATCAAACAGACACTCAAACTTATGTGATGCAAATTTTTAATTGATCAGGTGGTTAGAAAGGGGAATATTTAGGTTTGATTTATATCCGCTTGCCCAGTCAATATGTAAAGACTGTCATGCACATGATTACTTTAATTTTTGGAGTACCAGATCCAATTGCAAATACTCTCGCAGCTTTTTGAAACTCTTCTAAGAATCTGATAGTAACATTTGTTAGATACATGGAGCTAAATTGGCACTTGTTGTGAGGAGTTGAGGGTCCCGCCCTTACATGGGGTGTTTGGAATTTTAATGAATTTGAGCCTTCCTAACCAAAAGGGATGATGCTGCAAAGACTTTGATAATTAGTTTCTATGTTAAAAAAAAAAAAAAAGATGATACACTCGTACTGATCAAAGAATCTTAGCAGTTTCAACACCAAGACCATGAATGCTTGCCTTGATCAATTCGTGAGGGATTTCCTAAATTCCCCAGAAATCCAACTTGAAAGCATGACTCCAGGCACAGTTTTGAACAACAAATTAGATCATGTAAATAGACTTAATCCAATTTCAGTACTTACAGGGCCACTGTCCTTAGAATAGCTGGGTGCTTCACGATTCTTAATGTACTTAAATGAGTCACTAAATTATTAAGACCACAATTCAAATTATTAGTAATTCATATAGAAAGTTGAAGAAAGATGATGTAATTATTCCATTATTCTACTCTGCTTTGCAGGTCCTAAAATGGTAGAATTCCACAGTCAGCAATTTCAGATCAACTCAAAGGACGGCAAGCCACTTTTTACAGTGGATGAAAATGAGGTTGTAATTGGCACAGATAAACTTCGAGTCACAGGTTTGTAATAGTTTAAGAAATGCCCAAATAATAGCCACAAGAAAAGCACAATAAAAATGGTGGTTTTAAATACATCTTTGTGTGTGAACACAGGTTCTCATTTTACCTCACTAGAAAACACAAATCTGAAGGTATTCTGACCTCTTTCAATAAATAATCATTATGGAACTTTTAACAGCACAATGATAATATGTATTTATAAATATGTATATATGTCTCTGTGTGTGTGCGTATGTTATTTTAAAGCCATTAGTGATTGCAACTGGACTGGTGGGGTTTTTTTTTGAATTATTTAATGTTTCCAATGCACACTGTTAACTGAGGCTAAAAAAATTCTAGATGTTCCAGTTTGAGTTGTATTGAGTTTTATTTGTGAAAACCTTTTAGACTGATATTTTTGTATGGTTTTATCTTCAAAGTATTTCTGCTCTGTGTGTAGCACATATGTCATAGGATGGTATTTGTAGTATATTTAAAATGTCATCTGTCAAAAGACAAGTTTGTCTTAAGCTATTTCTGCAACTCACCAAGGTACCAAGGAATCTCTTCTCCTGCTCCTCGAGCACCTCCTCCCCCTCCTTCTTTACAGGCCTTGGGGTCTGCAGAGTTGTTGCTCTCGCATATTCTCGCTCCTCTCTTCAGCCGCAGTTGCCCATGGTTTTTTTCCTCTTTTTAAATATATTATCCCAGAGGCATTACCACTGTCACTGATGGGCTCAGCCCTGGCCAGTGGCAGGTCCATCGTGGAGGGGGCTGGCATTAGCTCTATTGGACATGGGGGAAGCTTCTAGCAGCTTCTCACAGAAGCCACCCTTGTAGCCCCCCTGCTACCAAAACCTTGCCACGCAAACCCAATACAGCAACTGTCACGTTTAACTTTTGATAATTATTGGTCCTCTGAAATCTTGAGGTCTTAATTTGAATGGATATATTCATCTTTTTTTCACTGTGCAAAACTACAAATGTGGTAGTAACTATACAATTAGTGTCTCAAAGACAAAGTTATAATAAATGTGTTAACAAAATTTGTTTATGCCTGAGGGTTTTATCTTAAGTTTTTTTACTTTTTAACCTAATTGAAATTACAACTTTGTTTAAGAAGGAAACCATATCAAATAATTATTGTTTGCCCAAGGGATGCTAAACTTTAATAGAAAAGCGTGTTTAACGAAGATATGAAAAACTGCATAATTGTTAACTGATTTGGAAAAGGTCTGTCTCAAAGTAAGTAAAAATCATTCACATGAGTTGAAATTGTTATGCTAAAACATGTGTTCTTACTTGTCCAATATTAATCTTTACACTGCAAGGATAATTGTTTACTTTAGCAGATATTTTAGAAAGATGCATTGCCTGTTTCTTTTTATTCTGTAGTACAATTCAAAAGCAAATCCATTAAAGTTGGTGAGGTTATTTTAGTATAAAATTATATGTGAGAGAAGATTCATGCCTACTTTGCTTCAAATTAATTTATTAAAATTGTGATTTAAATGATACTATTAGCATGAAAGATAAATTAGTGGTACTTTGCGTACTGAGATAATTTTTTAAACATTTTAGATAGAGAACAAGATCAATGTGAAATAAATCTTGAAAAGTTCATGCCATAAGAAACAGACTGTCTTTGGCTTAAAATACACAAAGAACATTTTGCAGTTTTTTATGTACAATGTAGTGAACTATTTGATTTTACTTTTCCTTATTTATGTGAATTATGAAAAGCTCAGTAACAATTTGTAAGAAAACCTGACAGTTTTCAACTAAAATACAATGCAGCAAAGTGCAAATGTCTGTGATTTATGGTACTTCAGGAAAAATGCAAAAGTCTAAGAATAAGATAATCCAACCCAGCACCTCAGGAATTGTCATTTTCCAACAATTTGGTATGTTTGACCTCATACTATTGCAGTTCAGACATTTTCTGGCCCATGTGGTAGAACAAAATTGTGGTAGACCCTCTCTCTGTTTTCCTAAGAAGATAAATGCCTGGGGAAAGCCACGATCAGTGAAGTGTCTCAGATACCCCACAGGGTCACAGAGGGGTGTAGATGCCCATGTTCAGACAACTGAGTTGAACCCACCGTCAACACAGTCAGTGCAGCCTAGAGCATGATTCATCTCACCTTGAAGGAGACACCAATTCCTGGCATGCGGAGAGCTCTTCTGCCCACCAAATGCGATTGTCTACTTTAGGATGAGCTCAATGGCTCTCTCATCTCCCTTGGATATAGTGGCTGAGTTGACATGCTTAAACATAAGCATCCAGCAGTGTTTGAAACACTTTAGCCTATGTGAGACACCACATGGTATCGCTGTACCAACAAGAGACACTTCCTTTGATCCTGGCAGCTGGAGGCCAGGCAGGATGTACAAGGGTATTTTAGATGACGGTACCTATGATTAGGCAACTAAATTCTCCCTGTAGCTCATCTGAGACACCTGCATCATAGACACTGAAATTTAAATGTATGAAACTGAAGTTCAACTTAACCCTTCATGACAATTAACGCTACCTGAAGGAGCATGTACTCCACTTACAGCCTCTCTAATATATATTTCAGTAATGACCTGCATCTTTTGCAGACATTTATCATGCTACTACAGAAGTATCGAACATCAGCATTTTGTTCTGGTAGGGTTTTATAAATTCAGTTGGCGTTGGTGACAGTCAAACCCACCCAGTAACAGTGTATTGGCTGGCAAAGAGCCGATTGCTTTCTAACTTACAATATTTCCATGGCAGAAGGAGTGAAGTCACAGCACTGGCTGGAAACAAAGTTCTGCACAAATTACTAGAGTCCATGCCCATAGGAGTCCTGTTTTTCCACTCCCTTGCCTGCTCTGCAAACTTGCCAACTAAAAGCGTGTCCATAGAAGGGAGAAAATAGGCTCAAGTAAATAAACTTATATGCAATAGAAAAATAATTAACATTCAGCAGTTATAAAATGATCTCAACTACTTCAAAAAAAAACCCTATTTAGCAAATACAAATAATAATTTATATATCATGACTTTTGTATCAGGTCATATTTTGGTGATTAATAGATAAAAAATGAAGATAAGGCAGTTGCTTACCCTCCACTCTTCTTGAAGAAAAGTTAACAAGGTAGAGGGAATCAGTACCTTTATGAAGAAGCGTATTATATCACCCTTTCTCTAGTTTACCACTTGTCCTTCTTCTTGCTTGTCTTTCATAATCTCTTAGAGTATTTGTTGAGTATTGTTGGTGATTTTCTGGTGCTCTGTTCTGTGGGAAGGTTTTTTAGGTTTGAGTAGTTAACACTGAAGTGCAATGTGAAGATGTGTGTTTAATTTAAACACTTCTGCTCAGAAGGTAAGTTCAGTATGAGACAATTTGAGGATATGAATAGAATAGAATATGGTTGAATAGAATAGAATAGAATATGGTTGTCTCGTTAAGAAAATTAATAATTCGATCTTGTGTATTTTACTATTAAATTATTTTATAGTCATAAATGATATAGTCTATAAAATAGTAAATATAGTAATATTCATATCATAATTAATGTTATATATTTATATTACCTACAAAGTAGGTAATGAAGACACAAAGTCAATTTAGGGACATGTTCAAAAAAAAAAAATTGCCTGGAGATTATTTGTTTTTTTTAATGTCATACTCTTCAAACTTAATGCTGTTTGATGAGAAATTTTTCTCACAGGAAGGCAAGGTTGCTTGTTTAGAGGTGACAGCTCTAGAGTATGTAAATAAGCCTTTTCATTCCCTTTTATACCACACATCCCCATGCTACTATTAACATTAATGTTTCCAGTTGGCTTTCTTCTATTTCACAGAATCACAGAATCTTCATGGTTGGAAGGGACCTTTGAGATCATCGAGTCCAACGACAAAAAACAAAAAAACACAACAAACAAACAAACCACACCATGAAGAACCACACAATCTCGGGCACTAGAGCATGCCCTGAAGTGCCACATCTACACTTTCTTAATACCTCCAGGGTCGATGACTCCACCACCTCCCTGGTCAGGCTGTTCCAGTGCCTGACCACTCTCTCAGTAAAGTAATTCTTCCTAATATCTAATCTAAACCTCCCCTGTCGCAACTTTAGACCATTTCCTCTGATCCTGTCATTATTCACTTGAGAGAACAGGCCAATACCCAAGTTCGTACAACCTCCTTTCAGGTAGTTGTAGAGGGCAGTGAGGTCTCCCCTCAGCCTCCACTTCTCTANTCCAGCCACTCTTCCCCAAGCCTGTAGCGTTGCCTGGGGTTGTTGTGGCCAAAATGCAGGACCCGGCACTTGGCCTTATTAAACCTCATCCCATTGGCCTTGGCCCATTGATCCAACCGGTCCAGGTCCCTGTGTAGAGCCTTCCGACCCTCAAGCAGATAAACACTCCCACCTAGTTTGGTGTCATCTGCAAACTTACTGAGGGTGAACTCAATCCCCTTATCCAGATCATCAGCAAAGATATTAAACAATACTGGCCCCAAAACTGAGCCCTGATTTGCCCCTATTTCCACACAGGCAATACTGTCTCTGTCACCACTGACCTGTCTTTCAGAGCAGGGTGCCTGTTTTAGGAAGCGGGAGGCCTAGGATGCATTCCCTCCTCAGTCCAGGAGAAGTCGATCCTGCAGTCTCACCTCCCAGGACAGTGCTCTGTAGTGCCATACGACATGTTGGGTGCCCAGCATGAGGGGACAGCTGGGAGCAAGCACTCTTCATGTCTGCCAGCAAAGTGAAGGTCCGCCTCTGCCTACGTGCTCCCTCATTTCTTCCTCTTCTGTGGTTCACCTTCAAAAAGAGAAGCAGAGGGTGAAATCCCCAGAGTTGCTCACTGCTAAGCATGGGTTTTAGTCTCCTCCAGTGAGGAAGGAATGCTCCAATGACAATGCTATTTTATAAAGGCATTTGGAAAGATTATTTTTAATTAAAATGCTGTAATTCCTGGGTTTTAGTGCTGACTCCAATAACAATACACTCGGACTCCTCTGGGGAGTTTGGCCTCTGCTCTCTCTGCCTTGTTTCCAAGCCAAAGTGGTGCACAGACCAAGAGACCTGCCATCCCGTACCAAGAGCAGATCCCTAAAACAAGGCTTGACTTTATTTCTAACCAGGCTTCAGCAGCCATGATTGCACTCAGGCCTCACAAATCTCTCTTTGTATAGATGATTCCTCCAGTCCTTTTTTCCAAACTCCTCTTGCTGACATCTCTTTGTGTGTATCTGGTGATCTTTAATGCAAAAAGTACAAACCTTGTAGGAATGTAAAAGTTGGATTAGAAGAGGCGTCTGATTTATTAGCTCACATCCCTTTCATAGGCAAGTAGGTCATATGGTTTCTTTTATAATCTTATCAAGCTACATCTGAAATACAAACAAACACTGCTCATTTTTCTATCACCAAACGTGAACTTATATCTAACAGGTGCTGCAGGAGAAATACAAAAGGCTGCATATAAACAGGTCCCAGAGTGAAATTAAGAAAGCCTGTGAGACAGAAGAGTTGCCTGCACTGCCATGAGCTCTTCCTTCTTTGTGCCTTGCAGCTCTGCACATCCCATAGCAAGACATCGTGAGGGCATCTGTGGCATGTGGCATCCCACACGTGCTGTGAGGTGTCCCCAGCAGCTTGTCAGCCCAATCGTGAGCAAGCTGCAGATCTGGTTTTCAGGGTGGCTTTAAGTGACCTCAAGCCTCAGTAGGGCATTCCAAACTTCAGTTAGGAGAAGAAGACTTCTGAGTAATAAATTTTAGGAATGTTGTCAAAGCAAAGCCATCAGGATCTCAGAAAACATTACTAGACAAGGTAATTTGAGCTTAAATCATTAAGAAGGGAGCTTCTGTATAGAGAAGTGACCTGATAAAGTCGTATTTGCAAAATAATTGAGATATCTCTTTGCTAGTAACTTGTGCTTTTCATTCTTATCGCCTTTGTCCCACTGTCTGTGTCATCTGAAATCATTAGTAATTACCTTTTTTTCTTCCAAGTCCATGCTAAAGTGTTACATCACATTTGGCCCCACTGGTAACACATCCCCTCAATCATAGTTCTCTGTTTGCAGTTATGTTTTAAGATCTATCAGTCAATTTTAATCCATATAATGCATTCCAGGCTGATTTGTGTTGCTCTAATCTCTTAATCAAAATGTGATGTGATATTGAAGTAAATGTCTATGAAATTTTATTACACCCATACTATTACCTTTATCAGCCAAGCTTGTCGTCTCATTTTCAATTCAAAGATATAAATATATTCAATAATGTCATACTCAGTGCTATACTGCATACAAAAAAAGGTGCAAGAAGTACAGAAGATGGTGTTTAATTAATCTGCTAGAGGACCTTAGTATTTTGTGCTTGCCTTTCGTATTCTGGTACCTCAGTGACTTGACTTTCACCTGAGTGAGAGTGAGTATGTGAGAAAGCGCAACTGAATTTCTCATGTTTTTCCACAGATACTTAAAACCTTTAATTCCACTTCCAATCCATTTTGGAACTAAAAATCAATAATGATGAGCCGTAGTGATTGTATGGATTTCTAAAGATGACAGAGGAATTATATGAAAATCAGGCAGAGCCCAGAGTAGAGCTTTTCAGAGTCTGCCCATGTGGGTGATGTCTAATGTGGAGATAGAACTCATCAGCTGAGTTTGAGAGAAACATCTTTTCCTTTTGAAGTCATTATTTATTATTTTGTCAGTGGTAGCGGATGATGCATCGTGTTCATGTAGTTAAACTACTAGGCTCCACTTAACTTTTATTACTCTGATAGCTAGATGTACCATTTCATGATTCTGTGAATAGCCATTAATGTTACTTTTGCAAAATATTAATGGAAGTGATGATTTCCTTCCCTAATCTTTTTAATAATTGTAACTATATGGCTTATAGCAAGTGGACTAAATAATAATTTATTTTATTTTTTTTTACACATGCACACAACAGGAAAAATTCATAAAAATGTAATCATAAGACTAGATTTTTAATAGCAGTAAAACTGTGTCATACCATTAGGTTCCATGCAGCTGCTCCAGCATGCGCTGGCTGTTTCAGTGCTTTCAATCTGAGGACTGTATCTGCAGTAATGACACACTTTAAGATGCAAACAGTTAAGGTGCTTTATGAATGTGCCACTCAAAATACTTCACTGGAGTAGAGGCTCTTCAAGAACAGGCTGGAGAGGCGAGGGGGAAGAGTTGCCCTTTATGTGGGAGAACAGCAGGAAGGCATGGTGCTCAGCCTTGGCAGGGATGAGGAGTGGGTACTGCAGATCACCTGATGGGGAGGAAGCCGATGAGGCCTTCTTCAGGTAACAGGAAGAAGCCGGGTGATAACTGATAGGTCTTTCTCTCCAGAATAGCAGTGTTATCAAATGCTCAGCTTTCCCTACAGACCTTAAAACAAGATGGAAATGGATCTTGTATCCAAAAACTGCGCCAAGATCCTCGCTATGTGACGCTGTTATTTAGATATCAAGAAATTGGCACAACGTTGAATTCTACCGCTGTGGCCATTGTATGTAAGGATGTGCAGTAGTGTAGCAAGACATGAAATTTGAAACTATGCAGTTTCATACAATTGGCGTTGTAAGAAGCTATGCAGCTCATCTAAGAATGGGAATTCACTTGTATCTTCATTATACCTCATCCTATGACACAGTACTCTTAAGCTGGTACTGAAAATTGCTGAAAATTTTTAACAACTGTCTGATGGAAAAGGAAGTGGATTCCAAACTATACCTGAGTGGAAGAGCACACCGTAGAACCTATGTTGGTGTAGTAGATGTGTGCATGAGTAAGAAAAAGGAGTGGGAAAATAAAGGAAATTTCAAAAATGCCTTCCAAGGTCATCAAGCCGAAATATGCATCCACAACAGCATTTTTTTCTGTCAGGACTGCACTTTCACTGCAGAACTGACGGTTCTGACAGTTCTCACATCCCACTGATTTATACCATGGAGGAGTCAGGGAGTGAATGCAGTGGATTCCTTTTGGATGGAACCGAACTGAGAAATGAGCTCCATGAATGCATTTACTTCATCAAAATAGCAAATATGTTTTAAGTCCACAGGATGAGGCTGGAGTTGGTCCAAAGTAAAATCCCCTAAATCTGAGCAGCAGATCTTTAGCACCAAGTGTATCACTCTATAAATCCACCCTTTTCAGGTCACATTACCTCCTCACATAGATGTACCTGAAGACTTCCCAGAACTGCTGGAAGACATTAAGATCAAGCTGTCTCCCCTGATGAATCATGTATTTGGAGCTCATTCAAAGTTACTGACAAGTGTTTTGTTAGCACAGGTAGCATAGTGACAGTATATATTTCACTGAAATTACAACTCATTCACTGTAATCAAAGATGAAAGTCTGAGCGAGGAAAACAGTGAAATGCTTGCTTTCCTAAGAATTGTCAGGTAGGACATAGTTAAATGAAGGACAGTGAGGCATCATGATGTATTCTCAAAAGACCACAGTGTCAGAAGATTCGCATTTGAGAAAAACTTGAATTCATTGCCACCCCTAGCTGGCAAGAAAACTTAAGTCAGAAATTTTGACAGATCAGCATATCGCTGCAAAATATCCTAGTTGTACCAAATCAGCATTTTCAAATTATTTAATTCCTTAGGGTTTTTTTTTTCATCATCTCCAATGTGCAAGGTTGCCACCTTGTAACACCCTACAGCACAAATACAAGAATAGGAGAATAAACTAAGCCATCAGGTTTTATCTTGCAAAATAATCCTCATGCTAATAAAGAAGGATTAAAATCCTGTCTGAATTAATGGATTTTGTGTTTTCCAGTGTTATATTCATGGCAGCTAGCAGATTCCAGAAAGACTCATCTATTTAAACTGACGATGAGGATGTCGACAGCTAAACAAAATTTAAATAGAAGCTTAGAAATCCATGCTTCCTTGAAGTGAAGTGATTCAGTATGGCAATTTGTTTATTTTGTGCCCTTCTCTCCCATCCAAGCTAAGGGGATTTCATTCTAAGAAATCATGATTTCAGCTGGAGCCCTTCTCAGAAAGCAGCACGATTTATGTTTTCTTAGGATATCCTGAGAACTTATCCCCAGCACATATGAAGTGACAAGTCTTCCTATCAGTTGGCTCCGTGATGTATTAATTTTTAATGGTATCTCTTGGTTTGACTTTTTTTCCCTTTTACCATCTGCTCTGTTGTTGCCCCCACTATTTTTTATACCACATCTAATACTGCATCTATACTATCTATACCAATATCAATGGTATGAGCTTCAACAAGACCAAGTGCCAGGTTCTGCACTTGGGCCACAATAACCCCCTGCAGCGCTTCAGGCTCGGGGAAGAGTGGCTGGAAAGCTGCCTGGAGGAAAGAGACCTGGGGGTTCTAATTGACAAGCAGCTGAATATGAGCCGGCAGTGTGCCCAGGTGGCCAAGAAAGCCAACGGCATCCTGGCTTGTATTAGAAATAGCATGACCAGCAGAAGTAGGGAGGTGATTGTCCCCNTGAAAGGACACTGTAGAGAGGTTGGTGCTGGTCTCTTCTCACAGGTAATTAACAACAGAACGAGAGGGAACGGCTTCAAGCTCCAACAGGGTAGGTTTAGAGTGAACATTAGGAAGGAATTTTTCACAGAGAAAGTGGTTGGGCATTGGAATAGGCTACCCAGGGAGGTGGTTGAGTCACCATCTCTGGATGTGTTTAAGGGACGTTTAGATGCGGTACTGAGGGATATGGTGTAGGGGAGGACTTTGTAGAGTAGGGTAGATGGTTGGACTTGATGATCTCAAGGGTCTCTTCCAACCTAGACGATTCTATGATTCTATGATTCTATAAATATTCTTATTCAAATCTGTAATATTTGCAAAGGTTTTGTGGGATTTTAATTATATCTATGAATTGTACTGGAAGTTACATTGTAGAAACTTTATTTAAGTATCTTGTTCTCCTAAGTAGTTTAAAATTTCTCTATCTTGAGACTTTTTAGATTTCATTTTTAGAAATTACACCTGTACTTTTACATTACCTGTGTGTTATGTTGGTCCAATTAATAGTGCAGTAGTAGGACTGTATCTATATTTTAATTGCCTCATTAATTGTTAATATATGATTTCTATCTTAATTTCTGGTGTCCAAGTGGCCATATAAATCACTGTTGCTATTTTTTTTACATTTGAAATTTTACAATATGGTATTTTTCTTTGTTTTTCAGGGCCTGAAGGAGCGCTTTTTGAACACTCTGTAGAAACACCACTTGTGAAGGCAGAAGCTTTTAAACAGCTTAGGTAAGAATTTATACATAAAAACATAAATCTAATAAATAAATGCTATTTACTGTAGATATTAACATTTTACTGAACAAGGGATTTTCATAAGCATTTACAGAATTACTATTGGGATTTCTATTTTATGTGACAAATTATTGTTTTGAAGGAAAATTTTACATTGCTCTGCAATTTTGAAATAGATTATGAATGATTTATTGCTGATGGTTAATATTTAAAGTCACATAAGATGCTATGGAAGGTTTTTCTGTAAATTTATATTTTTCAATTTTGAAACATTTAAGTATGACTTTTTCTGTAATGGAAGTTGCTTGTCTGCAGTAGGTCATCAACCTGTTCTCAGTCAAGATTTTTAGAAATTAGTATCAATCTGAGGAAACAGACTAATAAGAAAAATTTGGAAATGTGCAAAGCTCAGTATAACTAAAAAGCATTTTGCGGTGAGAAAATCATTATAAAGTCCCTTATATGTTTCAGACCTCCTTAACTCTGGGATAGCATTTCTTTGTGCATTATTCTACGTAATTTTGGAAATCCAAAATTATGATGGTTATGATGAGGTAATAAACTCAATTTACTTTCTGTTCATGAACATGTTATGTTTCATTTTATAAGCCAGTTCAAAGAAAGATTTAAATGAAAGAGGATCTCTTTAACAATTATACTTCTTTCATACCTTGGCAGTCTGCTATGTTCTGTCATAATTTCTCTTCTTAGTGCTTCTTTTCCAATAGGGAGAACTATTAGAGAGGAGCAGAAGATGATTAAAGCTTTCAAGAACACTGTCTGTTATCTTGGTGACTGAATTTTCAAATTGAAAATGGCAAATGAGAGGGAGACTATTAAGATACTTCTTTTAATTTTCTCCTTTATACTTAAAATTTAATCACAGTAAGATACCTTGTGCTTGCATTTGAAGACAGAATGATCTCAAGTTTTCACATGTTGGTCTCCACTTTCAAAAATGTGTTTCTTCTACTATGGTAGAATTTGTATGTGACAGATTTCGACCAGTATGTAAGATTGTGCATTGTGGTGAACATTGTCTGGTTTTGGAGAGAGTGGATTCATTGTGTTGTAAATTAGTCATTTCCCATGATTATCTCAATTTTGATAAAGTAGGACATTGAGTTTTATAATTCCAAAGCTAAGAAGCTCTCTGCAAATTTTAATTGGATACCTATCAATTATTTTTTTTGGTTGTTACTTTGCTTCAAATGCATCATCAATTAATAATATTTTAATACGCTTAAAGCTAAGAGTTTTATCCTACAGCCATTATGCTTTGTTACATTTTGTGTTCTTATCTGTACTTTGTTTAAAAACAATTACACTGGTTCAGACTACATCCAACTATTGTTACTATAAATTTTTCATCTGTTTTTGAAATAGAACATAATCTAAAGCAAAATATTGAGATTAATTCAAAGGGTTTGTAAAGGTCTCCTGCATGGATGACTTTACCTCGTGGCTTATCTCTTTATCATTTTTACCATGTCAACTATAAGCACATGTTTCAATCTAGGATGTTGCTTTGTGTTACCAGAGCTCGAGTACAACAGTTAAAATCCCATTCAGTTCTGTCTTCAATTAACTTAAAACAGTGGGAAGTACGGATTATTCCAGAATTTACAGAAGTTATGCTAATTGTTATTATAATGTCAAGGCAGTACCTATATGGGCACATTAATGCTGATAGTTGTGACTGACGTTAATCATAGAATTATGGAATCATAGAATTGTCTAGGTTGGAAGGGACCTTTAAGATCATCTAGTCCAACCATCAGCCTAACTCTGATAAAAAAAAATAAATCACTAAACCATGTCACTAAGCGCTAAGATCTCACATCAATCTAAAGCTGCTAGATACCACAGCTGTGCTAGAAACCGAGTTAGTGTAACCCCAAGAAAAATGCTGAGTATCAGGGCGTGAAGCTGTGCAATGAATGTCCTGGCTGGCCCCTGAAGCTTACTCAAAGCAGTTCAAAATGCCTCATTCCTTTAAATTAATTTTTTTTGCTGTCTTTAGCACCCGTAATCAGTGTCAAGTGTGAAAGCAGAGACAGCAGTGATTCTGTGGAGTGCTTCTGGGGAGGATCGAGGAGCAAATGTGTTTGTCTGCAATGCAGTTGCCAAGTTAAGATATAAACAGAGAAGAGCAATTTACAAGGCTTATACTGGTAAAAGGTTATTTTCAAGGATAACCTTAGACATCAGTGTAAACAAAATTCATATGTTCTGTTGTGAAGGGGCTGAGACAAGTTTACCAATGAATGGCAATTTTGTAATGCTTTATAAATATTCTGTTTCATTCCACGCTATGTTAAATATAGGAAGCTACCTACTGAAAAGCACTTCAATGTGTAAATTTAAACACAATTTTAAGTGTTACTTTTCTATTTTAAATTTGAATATGCTTCCTTCCAAGATTAAGGTAGTGAGTATGAAGGTATAGGTGATATAAGCTATTTGCTCACCTTAAGCCTTATCTCTGCACGTTCACCATCTATTACTCTTTTGGTATTTTTTCCTCTATTTATCCTTCAGCGGTTGTGCTATGCCATGTGAATGTGATATACTGGATGAATGTGATATAAAGCACCACGGTATGCAGCATTAAATATAGGGACAACCGCTTTAAGAAGAGCCGTCCACTTCAAATGTAGTTGCATGTTTCAAGAAGCTGACTGGAAAGGTGTTAATGCTCGTAACTTCTCAGCTTGTGTCATATGAACAGAGGCCACATTCATTCTCTGTTGTTCAGATTTAGGGCAGTATCACAAACAAAGCTGACACAAATGGCCCTCTGAATTACTCGTTCTGCTGGCTTTCCTGTCCTAATGCTGAATTTCAAGATTGACAGCTTTTCTGGAAACAAAGAGATAAGTGTCTTAGAACATATCCTTTTATAGCTAAGTAATGGAGACAGAGCAATGCAATTATACTGTGGTCAGTAACTGTCTTTTCATCCTGTAATTTAAAGAAAACTATTATATAGAGTCCTTTTCAGTCTAATAGATTGAATTAATGACTCATCCATAAAGAAAAAAAAGATGTGCTTGCGCTTACTTCCAACTGGTAGGAAGAATTATAATAAGAAAATCTACATTTCAAAACTGAAGCATTCCTAGCTTTAAAATCACATTGCCTACTTCTGAATTCCTTTCCTGGAGTTCTTATCTCTATGTAAGATACCCGGTTTCCATTTACAAAATTTGGTAAGACGTTAGTAGAGACATAAAATCAGGGTCTCAGATGTCATAAGTGTCCATTAAACATCTCAATGGCGTGGTTACAGGCAACAGGAAGATTTGCATATATCCAGGAAATATCCTCCCCAGACAAACACCACAGCGGAGGTACCTGGTTAAAATTAGCTAGTTGTAATTAATGAGAACAGAAATATGATTGAACTCCTACTCTCTGCAATCTAGTTGCCTGTTATATTCAAGTGCTGACACAGCTTCCAGCTGCAGGAGCGCTTCTTTGACAGCAGTCCCCTATCTATTGGGATGTATCTTCTTTCCTTTGGCTGAACCTGTTCTTCTGTGTGGTCATGGGACTGCAGAAGAGCAACCAAGAGGAAACACAAGTTAGTCTTGTGTTTAGGGCCTTCAGCCAAGAACAGGAGGAGACCAGGGGGTTGCAGTTATGATTCAGATGTAATCCTGGAAGAACCAGATGAATGTCCTGACCACTAGATTATCAGATTATCTCCTCTTTATTTGCTCTGTTTCTTGCCAGGTTACTCGGTTGTGCAAAGACTGACATTCAACCCAGGGCTGGCCATAATCCAGCTCTTTACTCCCACCAAGCTGTTTTGTAGTCTGATAAATAGAGGTAACAAGTACAGGTTTCATTCCCCTCAAGATGAGGAAGGAATTGAATTGATGCTTCATAATCCTTGCCAAATAGCAAAATCAATAGGATTGTATTATATATAATATAACATTGTAGATATGATAATACATATTTTAGATATTATTTAGAATATTATAAAAATATGGAAAGTGTTATCTCTTCCAGCCCTTGTGCTTTGGTGTGTATTTGGCATGTAGAGAACTTGCCTCAATCAGGTCCCCTGGTGCTTCTGTGGACTTGAGCTCTAACTGCATCACAGCAAAGTTCTAATGAAAACCAGGTACTTGCTTTCCAAAAGAAGGAACTGAAACAGAATTATAGAAACCTATGTTCAGACACGTAACTTGTGACACAAAATGTAGGTGGAAAAAGTATAACAGCAACTAATGGAATGAACTGCTGTTGACAGAGACAGTTTTAGCAGGTCCCTAAAAGCCAGCTTCTCCCCAGGTTCCATGTTAGGTACTGGAAGTAGCCTCTTCTGTTATTATCCAGAGTTTCATGCCAGCACACATACCCTTTTATCCCCAGTTACCAAATAACACTCTTGTTGTGCAAAACTAGTGTCTCAGTTTAGAGATTTTTCCAGAGTGGTGCTAACATATTTTTCCAATAATTTATAGCACTTCAGAATATTATATAGCATATTATTGTATTCCTCTTATATTTCCTATGCTTGAATAACAGGTAACTCCTACATAGTGTTGTCATTTTGGTACTGTTCACTTCTTGTGATTTACACGTCTTGTAGTTTTCTAAGGGAAAACAATGGATCAGCAGAGCTGTGTAAATCTCAAAAAAATGTTTCTGATCAGAGCACTTGTGTTTCCCAAACCAATGGAAATGTGCTTACAAAAGTGACATCTTTCCATTTATTAACTAACTGTATAATGTGCTTAGTGAATATAATGCTCATAGTACTAGCTTTGTTCTTACATTTGCCGTAAGTGGATGCCTGACAGCCAGCAACTGTGTCTTCTGAGCACAAATCCCATGGGAAATCACGTTTAGCACAGTCAGTTTGTGGTATTTTGCCAGTGCTTCAACTGAGGGTTTACACCCAAGTTCAAAAGTGACCCACATCATTCCACCTTTCTTGCATTTGAAGAGCACTATAGCAGGGATGATGTCACTATTCCAGACGACAACATTTGTCAGACTATGATTCTAAATATATATATAATGTTATCATTTAAAATATTATTTAACAGCTTATGGGTATATTCTGAAAAGATTTTAGTATTTCCCAGGGAAACAGATGTATTTTAAACAAATGTATAATATTGGTATTGATGAAAACTTTATAATATATCATTTAAGAAGCATTGGTTCATATTTTAATGAAATACCTATGTCCAACACTGAAAAGCATCAAAATATATATTTACTAGCTTGTGATTTACATGTTATAGAATATTGATAGTTTGAGGCCATAACTACATGTTTTGCAGGTATTTGGTTAAGGTAATGTACTGTACTTATGGGTTGCTGGTAGACCTCCCTATCTATATATTCAAAATAAATATATCCCCTTTAATTTTGACTTCTGTCCTGTGGCTCCACTTCTCTTATGGCTTCTGCTTCTCTCTGACTCTCTATGAAGGCTTACTTTTATCCTTTCCATTCCCCGTTCATAATATGATTTCCTTTTGTACTCAAAGTATAGACTTGCTAGGGTAAACTGTGTAAGAAGACAGAGAGAAGGGCTGGAAAGTGAACTTGTGGGGGTTTATGTGTGTACAAGTAAGAATTAAGAAGGAAATCTAGAAAGGGATGTATAGAAGCCAACCAGAGTAAGAACAGTTGCTGAACCATTGCTTAATCATGTTTGTAATACTAATGCTTACATGCTAATTGCCTAAAAAACCCATCTAATTGAAGTACAGTGATTTTTATTTGCATTCATTATGCAAATCAAAAGCCCAGTCAGTCAGAAGAGAACAAACTATGTAATGGAAAAGTGAGTCTACAGTTATAAGGCAGTATTTGTAAAGTATTTCTGCTCCCTGACTATTGAGATATTTCCGCTGCAATGTAATTTTGTGAGCCCTGGCATTAATTTGCTTGTTATGAATTTGCGTTCATAGTTTATGGCATTCAGGTTAACTAAGAACACTATCAAATACTTCTTTTGGAAGCTTAAAGAACTTATTTCTGTTCATCTGATGGACTCAAATCTATGAAAAGGCATGGTTTAAAAGGATGGGATGGTACAGGACATCAACATGTTTATCAACTTTTCAGAAACATTTCTGATTCATATTTGAAACTACCTTATTAGCCAAGGCTTGGATACTACTTCACATCTAGTCTTCTTTTAAGCAGGGATTTTTCTTGAAAATAATAATCTTAAGTGAAAAGAATTTTCTGAGTACAATCTGTTTTGTCCATCTTGTGTTACTAGCTATTTGTTGCACCTGTGTTTTCCCAAAATCTTGTTCATTGCAATTTAGTTTACAAACTAAATTTGTGTGTCCCCTGCAGGGCTTATATACCAATGGATATGCGTGGACCATGTGACCTTAGAATTACCCCTGCTGATTAGATCATCCTCCCTTCTGTAATTCTGAGTCTGCAGAGGGACTCTGTCCTGCTCTCACAGAAGATGTTTCTTTCCTCAGGCAGGAGGGACGTTTGGTGACCGGTGGGGACAGAGCCATAGCTCTCCTAGTGAGCCTGTGCTGGCAGCTGGACCTGCTCTCTTGAGCACCTACAACACGTTCCCTTTTTTGGAGGACTGCTGGCCTCTGAAGCCCATGAAAGAGTGATAGATACCCATGAGTGAGTGAGTGATAGATGATAGTGACAGCAGGAGAGGAAATCCATGCACTGATGTTAGTAGACTTTTTGCCAGTCAAGATCTCCCTGACAACACATGCCAGGTTTCTGCCCGCCATCATCACGGATGGTGGGTACGGATTTGATAGGTGGACTGGTTAGTGGATAAGGAACTGGCTGGATGGTCGCATCCAGAGGGTAGTACTCAATGGCTCGAAGTTCAGATGCAGAGCAGTGACAAGTGGTGTCCCTCAAGGATCCCTGCTGGGACCTTGTTTAACTGTTTAACATTTTTATCAATGATATAGACAGAGGGATTAAAGGCACCGTCAGCAAGTCTGCAGACGACACCAAGCTGTGTGGTGTCGTCAGTACACCAGAGGGATGGAACGTCATCCAGAAGGACCTGGACAGGCTGGAGAGGTGGGCCTCATGAGCAAGTGCAAGGTTCTGCACCTGGGCCGGAACAATCCTTGCTATCAGTACAGACTAGGGGGTGAGGTATTAGAAAGCAGCCCTGAGGAAAGGGACTTGGGGGTGCTGGTGGACGAGAAGCTGGACATGAGCAGGC
>VXAK01004286.1:81492-96596 GCA_013399435.1 Arenaria interpres | reverse complement strand
CAGGTTGCCCAGGGAGGTGGTTGAGGCCCCATCCCTGGAGATATTCAAGCTGAGACTCGACGAGGCCCTGGGCAACCTGGTCTAGTTGGGGGTGTCCCTGCTGACTGCGGGGAGGTCAGACTAGATGACCTTTGGAGGTCTCTTCTGGCCTGGACAATTCTATTATTCTATGATTCTATGATCACTGACTTTCCCTTAAGCCAGTCAGGTGGCTGATGTTCTTCCTAAAGGCTCAGGTTTTCAGAGATGTACCTTAACACATTATAATCAATAGGAGTTATTTCTGCCACTTGTATGGGACAAAGCCATTTACCTGTTTTCCATAGCTGCCTGTGTCAGTCGTGCAAAGGTGTAATGATTTCTACACCTATACTGCTGAACTGAGTACTTGACAATGTCAGACTGCTCGGTGAGACTGCTAAAGTGAACTTGTCATCAGTGATTACAGCAAACTCCACCAGAGCGCAAGCTACCGTGAAAATGTCATTAATGATTGTTGCAGTTATAGACACCTTGCAGATGAACACCTGGAGCCCTATTTGTAAGTCTGTGATGGTGCTGTCACTCGTGTAAGACATAAAGTTGAGCTGGGTAGAGCATCCTTTACATTATCTTTCACCTACATACCTGTCTGCACATATGTCAAGGGAGCCGGGGGGGGGAGGCATGGAACAGGAGTCACCCACCATAAGGATGTGCATGTGGCAAACACTGGAAGAAGAAAGGGAAGCATTTCCTAATAACAGTCATTCTTCCAAGATATATTGTACGTGTGTGCAGTCACTACTCACACTCTTTCCCCTCTCCCTCAGCCTGTGCGTGCAGCTGTGATACTTCAGTTGTGAGGAATGTGAAGAGAGCATGGCTCATTCAGCTGCTCTACTAATGAAAAACAAGAGAGGAAGAGTATGACCTGCTTGTCAGCATAAAACCTCTTTACTTGAGTGTTTCTTTTCATGCTGAACAAGTGGACACTATGAGCAGCGTGTACTGAAGGATTCCAGTTACTTGAAATCTTTCTATGCTTCTGCATATGAAAGAAAAAATTGCTTGAGGTGTATAAAAGAAAGGCATGGAAAATTTCAACCTGGAAGATAATTTATGAAAATAATGACTCATAATGAAAATACTAACTGGACTTTTAACAGTGATGCAAAAAGTGTTATTATATGAGAGTAAAATTTTATAATACAATAAGTTGTTTTCTAATATCATTAAAGTAATTTGAAAAAAGATAGCTATGCTGGAAACATCTGTGATGTGCCAGATTCAATCACATTCACTGGGGCCTTGGCCATTTTTAATTACCTGGAGAGTCAGCACATCATAAAATTGAGGTCATCAACAGAGACCTCTTTTGAATTAGCTCTACTTACAACTCTTTATCACAACTGTCAGTCTTGAGAGAACTCCTATTTTAATCATATCTCATTTTTGATCTTTAGTCTTCATTCCCTGAACAACTCTGCATTGAGTGACAGTGGACAAACAGGCAAAACCATCTCAATATCTAAGGTGGATGGTGAATTAGTAAACAAATAACTATACTGTAATAATCACATCTGCTTTGCTTTTGAATAGGTTATAAGTGTTGTTTTAAATTGCTTTTATAGTCTTTTCAAAGTACCATTAAAACGGGGTGCTGTGTTATTCTCTTTTGAAGAGAACACGTACGTGCATTTGTACTAGAACTTTGAATGTTTCTTTTGTATTGCTTACATAGAATAAGCTCTGTTAACCAAAACCTTGGGAACTGGAAACATCTGTTATTCAAATCTGGCTTTGTAATTGCGCTGTGCACAGACATCACCCCTAAGCCATAAGCAGTGTTAGTGCCTGCTGTGCTTCTGCTGAACAATTCCCTTGAATCCAGAATCTCATAACTGAGATGTACTGGAATCATCTGTTGCCACTCATTTCAGATTTAGAACATAAATACGAAACAAATTTGGAACACAGACTATTTCAAGAAATAAAACTATGATGAGAATTTTTTAATTCAAAATAAAAGAAAGGAAAATATGCTGAAGGACATACCAGCTGACATCTTCAAGAGCAGCAAAACCTCCCAACATTTAAGAATGCCACCCAGAAGGAATGGAGTCCTTCAGGGATCTGCCCTTTATCCTTGAACATTTTTAGCATAAGACAAGCTTAAAAAAAAAAAAAAAAAGACTTATTTATTTAAAAATCAACCACACTTCCTATACATACGGAGTAGGGTTAAAAAACAAAAGCAACAACAACAAAGAAAGCCCTTATCTGTATCTGTTTGGCTGATCCAAAATGATTTCTTCATTGTTCTTGCGTGATTCAGCTGATAATTCAGCACACACTTCTGGTTACCATTCAGCTCTCACATATTTGGGGTGCATTCATACAACAGAGTCCAAACCTAGAGGACCTCTGTGCACCCAGAATAAACAGATGCATCTCAGATGCTCATCCAGATTTAGAATTACCCCTCTTCAAACAAAAACACTGATTAACCGTTCATTCATTCATTCATTCACTTACTGAAGTGAAGGGGTCCTCCCACAAACCCACACAGATGTATTTTCAGAGACATTCAAATACCTGGAGCATGGCCTCAAGGGTTTACAATTGCTTGGGCAGGTAGTTCAGGTGGAATTGATTCAACTCATTTGGACATCTAGAGTGTAGTTCTATCTACACCAGATCTCATCACCTCTTTGTGGAAGGCAACAGGTACCGTTAGGGCATATTACATTTTATCCTAACAGAGACAGCTGAAATAGATCAGATTAATTATGCCCTAGCAGTGCCTATTTCTCTCTCTTCAATTTGAAGGGTGCACAGGGGACCACCTATTCTTCTTACTATGAGCAACTGCATTTGTTCAGGGGAATCACGCCCTTATCGACTATGCCATGTTTGGTTAAGCTCCGAAGAAATGAAAATTCATCATATGAAACAAGGCCACGCACTGTGCTGGGAAATGTTCAAATCCCAGAGCAAAGCTTTTCCACTTGTAACCCTGTATTCCATAAATTCATCTAAATTGTTAATCATAGTTTATATAACATTGTAACGAGGATTAGCAAAAGCTGTCAATTACTGGCTCTTGTTTGATATCAGGCATGAGGTAATGAGTCCTTCCAAGCTAATAATTAGCTTGGAGGCCCTGGCCTTGCTAGAACCTTATCTTTTCAGAAAAGTCATGACACCATCATATTTTCCGAAAATAAGTATCTTCTCTTTCTAAGTTAGTAAAAATCCATCGTTGTCTTATACTCACTAAAGACTTTTGAGAATTTCAACGTACATTCTTAATGTTTTCATTTCGTGAGTGTCTTCTTTCTTCAAAACCTTCTGCATATCTTCTGCATCAAATTCAGACTTCTTTTTTTATAATAATCTTAGTAATTGTGTGTCAGCCTCCCATGCCTGTATTTACATTAATACTTGTTATCTTTTACAGTTCTTCCATTGACTCCAGCAATTCTTGTTCTGAGGGTTTTTCTGTACTGCTCTGCATCACTCATTTCCAATGTCTTCCTACAGTTTACTTCTTTCTTAAAGCTTACAAATCTGTAAATTTGTATCAGGAAAACAGCACAGTCTCTCTTTTCCTATTATTTTGGATCATCAGATTGCTCACAATCTTGCCTGAAGCACAAGTGAGAATAAAGCAATCTTATATTGTTTGTGCTTTTCTTTCATGGAGTTCTTAACAAAGTCATTAGAGGAACACAATTAATTTTGGTTTCTTGGGTATATCTCTAACATTTCAATACTTAAAACTTAAGCACCCTGATTCAGCAGTAGAATAAGTAACGGACTGGACTCCAAGCTGTTTGACTTGCAAGATTATGATAAGTCAATGGATAAAATCATTTAAATATGGATTCATGTATAAGTGGATAAATTTATCTGTGGACAAATGAATTTATCCATAGAATCTGATTAATTATGATTTTATTTCTGTCCAATGATGGTCTAATGTAAAACACAGTAAGAGTCCAAAAATCCATTACTGCAGCGGCTCAAGATTCTATGTAATTATAACATTGTTTTAGCTTTAGAAAATGCATTCCCTATAAATGAGATATGCTTGGTTGAGCCTAATGATTATCTGTGATCTGACTTCTTGGTTTCTCCATTCCAACACCACATGGCTTTTCGTGAAATATTGATTCCATCATTATCAATGGGATTTTGTCGTTTCACTGTGGCTCCCCTCATTGCATCCAAGGACAATACTCTGAGCTGTATCATGTATGGAGGTGACAGCTCCTTCCTGAGAGCTGCCAGAAGGAGGAATATGAAAGTGGTTCAATGACCTTTTTTTCCCCTCCAGAGTTGAGAACTCAACCCTGAAGTGGTGTAGTAGTGAAGTGCTCCTGGCCCTTACCAACACAGACATCTGGAAGGGGAACCTAATAAACTTTGTGCCCTCCAGAAAATCTAGCTATAAAGGTAACAGCAGCTTTCTAAAAGATATTATTTTCCTTTACCGTACAGAATCCATTACAGATTTGAGAGTTTATTAACACTTTACACCTTGTTCATATCAGACAAAAATAATTAACTTAATCTTATTATTATTTTCCAAAAGGAATTATTTTTTTAAAAGAAAGAATCCTACAGCAATATTACACACACCATAGAAAAGTCTTGTACTGCTATTAGTAGCCCTCTTGTAACAACTTCACACATTAGGACTGTCAGTATTGGCATGTATGTAAATGTTAAAAATGTTGTTGTCCCAAGAAAGAAGGCTACCAGAAAAAGCAGAGCCTGCTACATCCTTGTGATTATTTCAGAGTAGCTCTACTGTTACTGAAGTATTCTAGATGTGCATTATAATGTTCATTTGTCTATTTTTTAGGGGTCAGAGATGTTACAAACTGCCAGCAAAGCTCGGAACTTTTTGAGGCTTTCCCAAGTGATTGAAGATAAAATGATAGACCTTCCAAAATGACATTTTCGTTAATGTGTTTAAGTAATAAGCAGAAGAGAGTCAAGGAAAAAGTTCCTTTTAAAATCAAATTACAACAAATTGCTCCATTATTTTATAGTCTCTAAATTGCAACAGTGACACTGAAGATTTTTTTTAAAAGCTTCAGAATTAGTAGAAAAAAGGAGATGCTTTATGTACAAGCATTCCAGCCAAATAATGTTTCTTTAATGCAGTTCCTATGTATGTACACATGCCTCTAAACAGACACCCTCATAGTATGTTTCTCTGAATTCAATTATACCTTATTCATTTTCTTCTGATATTATCAGACAACTTTCCTACATTTTCATAAGATGATGGTGATCTTTTTTGTTACTGGCACAGTAACTTTACTGTGGAGAAGTATTTGCCTTGGCATACTTTAGTTGAAGGTACGATTCTAATATTAAGCTGCATTTTGTGCTATTATAAGCTTTCCTGTGAATTTGTCTGCAATGAAATAGCTGTACTTGGAAGAAACTGCGAAAAAGTTCTTTTTTTTGTTTTAAATAATTGGTATTCAAATTAGATTCTTTAAAAACATACTGTTTTCCATATTACATTTTATTGTGACATAAATAATAGACTAAATTAGGATTCAGGGTAAGGGAACTGTAGATATTGACATTAGTCTTACTGAAACAGAGTATGTGTCCTAATGCAGGCAACCCCCAGGAGCAATAACCTTTGGAAAATGGTTTCCTTGAACTAAGCTACAAAAAATAGAGATGATGCAATATAACCATTGACAAACTAATGGACTTGACAGGGGAAAATGGATGCTGGTTTTCAGTCAAATTTTTTTCATTATAGTTCATTTAGTTTAATTCCGTGAAGCTCAGACTTAGAGTATCAAAGTGAAAGGAAGAAATATGGAAGACGGCATCATCCAGGTAGCAAGCAATTACTCCACGTTTAAATGAAGACATTCAATACGGTCCATTTTAGAAAGAAAAATCAGTCAGGATTTGAAAGATTCACAGTAGTTACGTCAAATCAGAATTTTGCACCAAGGTTTAACTAAGTAACTGCTCTGTTTCCATTACTGTGCAGAAACTGATCAGGGAGGAAGATTTAATGACTCATTAGTATTTCGTGGTTTTTGACATTCAGTAAGAGCTATCAGACTTTACTGTTGCATACTAATACTTCCATGTCCTTAAGATATACACGGTTGTTGGACGATACTGTGAAACTTATCTTTCCTGTTTGCAAAAAGGTGTAATTTGACGAGCCATTCCAAAGAGAATAATTTTACAAAACAAACCAGAAATGAGGCATATACTGAGACTGAGATCTCAGTCCTGGTGGTTTGTCCTTCTTTGCCTTTGGACCTGCTGGCAAACCACCAAAAGCCACAGGGCAGAACACCAAGATCCATAGCTTTGGGTAATCATATTCTTCTTCCTACATCCTGATCACCCTCCCCACTTGCCTGCTGGGAGATAAGTGAGTATGGGTGGGAACTGGCTGCCAGTGTTAATGTGTGCCTGCTGCTCGCTACCCACCTCTACAGCTCCAGTTAAGTTTTGCTCAGCTCATGTCAAAATGAATCCAGCTTCCTCATAAAGAGAAAGTATGGTTTGAAATTCCATATATTAGACCATAAATAAATGCTGACAATCCCTTTTCCCTGTGTAACTAGTGCATGCTCTGGCTGTGGTTTACTCTCTTAAAACATGTAGCTGCATTGCCAGTGAATTAGACTGCTTTCCGACTAATCAAAAGCCAATTGCTTTTTAAAGGTTAACATGCATCCAAAGAGCAGGGCTGAAAGCAGACACCTATAGAGAACCAAGGCCAATTAAGCCCACAGAATCCTCTAAGTTGCTTTTTGATTTTCAAGACATTAGTTTCTTGACAAATTAAAAGATGCTCCTTTTCCCCATTTTTTCCTTATGGGTTTTTTCCCTTCATCTCTTACCTTTTCTGTTCTTCCTCTGCTCCATGACCTCCAATCACTGCCTAATTTCATTTCTGTTCCCCTTTCACCTTTCAAGTCAGACTTGAACACAAGGGCAGGCATCTATGGCCAGACTCCTTTCTGCACGCCAAAAGCGTATGAGGGTTTCTTCCTTACTTTACAATGTGAAGAAGCTGGTTTGGTTATGTGCCAACAGCTTCTGATGTTCTGTGCTCCGTTTTACAGCCTGTCCCCTATGCAGCCTCAGTAATTCTGCATCTTTATAGATTGCATCAAGACTCGCCGCCATTGCTCTCCTAACTCTTCCTGTTTCTCTCAAGGAAATAAAGTAGGACTGAAAAGTTACATATATTCATAATCTCAGAAGAAGGTGAGCCTAGTCCTGGAAGTACACATGCACGGACAGTTACACAGTGCTTACTTTCACAGGAATGCAGGCTTGCAGGATCAGATGCTCAGTGCCATAACAGTCAACCTTATGGAACTCACTGTAATGGCTTTATTGGCTCTGGAACAGTTTAGTCAAAGCACTTCATTTTTTTAAAAATGTTTTCTATCTCTGAGAGGTCATGAAGATTGTTTAGTGAGAGGTGGGTCAAACAGCCATGTACTCAAAAAACAAGAGGGGGAGACATCTTCTTATGAAGTCATCATAAGGATGATTATGAGTGTGGCCAGCAGGTTGAGAGAAGTTATCCTCCCCCTCTACTCTGCCCTGGTGAGGCCCCATCTGGAGTACTGTGTCCAGTTCTGGGCTCCCCAGTTCAAGAAGGACTGGAAACTGCTGGAGAGGGTGCAGCAGAGGGCTACAAAGATGATTAGGGGCCTAGAACATCTCTCTTATGAGGAAAGGCTGAGGGACTTGGGTCTTTTTAGTCTGGAGAAGAGAAGACTGTGGGGGGATCTCATATTTAAAGGGTGGGTGTCAAGAGGAAGGGGCCAGTCTTTTTTCAGAGGTGCCCAGTGACAAGACAAGAGGAAATGGGCACAAACTTGAACATAAGGAGTTCCATCAAGGAGGAACTTCTTTACTTTGAGGGTGGCAGAGCACTGGAAGAGGCTGCTGAGGGAGGTGGTGGAGTGTCCATCTCTGGAAACATTCAAAACCCACCTGGACACATTCCTGTGCAACCTGCTCTAGCAGGGGGATTGGACTAGATGATCTCCAGAGGACCCTTCCAACCTCATATCGTTCTGTCATTCTGTGATTCTGTCTGTCATAAGGTTTCATTTTAGCATCTTCATGGAAGTTCAAGGAAAACAAGAACAATATCAGATACACACCAGTGGAGCATGTACCATTATTCCAGCTCCAGCTCTTCTGAATTACATTTTCTAAATCTCTTTTTTCTTCACATTCTTTAGTCTTTTCTCTAATAGTGTATTTCCCATGCATGCTCCCATATCAGTCCTTAGGAACAAGTCTGAAGCACTTTTTCCCCCTTGCATGACTTTGTTCTTAAGTAAAGCCTTAATATAGATGTTTATTTGGCCCTTGTGCATGGATCCTTTTATTTAATTATACTAAAGCACTATGGGAGGAAGACTGAGCATATTATAGAAGCGAAAGTGATGGATTAGTATATTTTATGACTCTCATAAAAATCGATACCAGCAAGCTTTGTGAAAAACTTTTAATGAAAAGGTATTATGAACTAGCCAGCATGTAGGTTCTGCCTGCACCCACCTCATGTTCTTTCATTGTTTAAAAGGGCTTCACACAAAAAAGACCACCATATAGGTGAACACCAGACCAATGTCTTATTAATGATCTAAACAAACGTACTACTGTGAAGTAATATGATATAAAGTAAAATAAATCTCATTCATTTGACATTTTATTTTCTCCTGTGTACAAGAGCCCTAGATGTTTCTCTTTTACTGATATAAGAAGACATTTAACTCAAATACTTAATACACTATACACTGCAAAATTCTTTATCATACCTTTAACACTTTAGGTTTACATTTTGTAAAATCTCCTTTTTATGGTAAAAGATTAAAAAAAATGACTTAGCTGTATGTATGTGGGGGCAGACCATTGTTGGGTGCGCCACAATTTCAGAGGCAGTGTCCATCTGTCCAGTCTATGTACAGTAGCCCCGCTCTTCCTCAGGTAGGTGGTGGGAGGAATGCATGCATTTGGGGAACTTTACATACAAGTTGTACCCAGGAATTCTCTCCCCAGTGAATTCAGGAGAGATGCTGACTCATAAGATGGAAAGGACAAGAACTGATCAAAAGGAAGGAATAAACTTCTCAAATTCACAAGAGCAATCTGGTTCCTCTGTCCTGCTCGAAGAGTCAAGCTCTCCCACATTGTGGTAGGAACCTTGGGCTCCAGAAGACTGTGGTACTCTTTTGCAGTACTAAAACTATCTTTCTAATGCATTGTGGTACTTGTAAGGTCAGCAAGATATCCTTCCACCTCCTGCCAGAACAGGATGAAAGAAGAGATCAATATTCCTGCAGCATGCACAGGCTGAGAAGGGATATTCAAAGTCAGGGTTCAGCTCAGCTGCTTCTTTACCACAGCCAGAGCAGGTTGTCACTCCTCTCACGTTCTCCCTAAACACAGCCAACTGAGCAATTTCAGGTGATCTGATATCTCCATGAGTTAACAACATGCTTGTAGAAAATGGTGGGAATCTCCAAGCCTGTAGGCTGTTGGGGCAGTTTCAGATCCAGAGCCTGGATGCTGTCCGGATTCCCTCAGAAGACTTTCACACGGTCCTTCATAAATTATTCTGCACACCTCAGCACCAAATTCCATTGGCAGCCAGCCAAGAGACTATAGTCGACTTACCAACAAGAAGACAGTGATAAAAATATTATCTTCTTTGTAATCGGTTGCTTTAGCAGTAATGGACTGCTGGAGGACCAATATCCAGCAGATGACAGAGCTATGAAATATTAGCAGGGACCACTTCCCCACCCTTCCCTGCCCTTTATTAGCTGAGATAGAGCAGTTTCCCTGCACTTTGCCAACAAGCCTCCAGGTGACTGCAGGGATCAGGGTGGAGGAGAGCAAGGCCAAATGCCTACTCTACAAGTTGGCTTAGGTATGGTTTCCAGTGCTTCACATTCCGTGGATATGTCTACATGAGTGTTTTGATTTAAAATTAGGAATGTGGTTTTGAGGGAAATCTCTCAACTGCCTGAGCTCCCCAAATGTTTGTTCTCATTGTGGAATTCTTTGGGGCACATGAACAGGATTGCATTTGGATTAAATTAACCCAAAAGCTATGCTCTTCTGGAGAATGCCTAACATGCTCCAACCTTTCTGTGCATCCAGTCCTTGGGGTCAGGCAACATCTAGTCCAGAGTACTCCTCTGAACACATATAATGGGGGTGTCAGGTCCTTGGCGTCAAATTAATGTGCTGTCCCCATCAGCTCCTCTTGCGCCTCATCATTTGCTAATAGACTCCTGGCAGCTACCACAGTACCTAGAAGCTACTCATAAGTACAGAATCCATCTTCCCAAATGAGATACAGGCTGTGACAGATGTCTCATTTAGGACAGCACATTACATAGATTAATTCCTCTAGATGTTAAAGATACTCACTCCATTCTGTTAAATGTAATTTATACGCCTGTAATTTAAAAAAAAAAAGATAAAGTGACTGGTAACAATGTATTCCCTCATTACTCTGCTGCCCAAATTCAAACAAACTCTGAAAAAAGGACCAAAAGCTCTGAGACAATCAACTTCTGTCATAGGAGTGTCCATGCACCCTCCAGCATTTGCAAGCAAATTGAATTCTTGTTTTGCCAAGACTTTTGAGGGATGCACATCAACATTTTGCTCAGCCCAGCCTACTCTCATCACCCTTTTATTGCTTAGGGAAAAGATCTTGAAAATTTCGTATCAGCCATTATCTGCACCCAGTCATGTATCTAATTCATGACTGATCAAATAATTCATAATGCAGAGGAACTTACTCCTGTCATCTGTTCATTGATACAAAAAAAAAAAAAATACATTTTGCTTTATTAGTATGAATTTAAAACACCACCAGTGTTAAGAATTGCAGTGCTCTATTCATGTCTTTCTGAGATACCCTGAGTTCACAGAAGTATCTCCATCAGTCAGCTCTCCAGCTAGGGCAGTTCTGTGGTCCCCAGGTCCTTAAGTATACAGGAGAAGTTCAGACCTGCCCACCAGCAACAAACTGGATGTGCCTCAGGGCCACAACCACAGAAGAATTTTAGGTGACTTTAAGGTTCAGTGTCTAAGGGGCTGAGGAAGTGACATGTCTTCAGGACCAAATGGGGACTAAGAAGGGACATTTAAAGTCAGGGTTCAACTCAATAATGTCATTTCTGTGCCAGGTGCCTGTTTCCCTTTTATTACATCTGGACTTGAGGCACCGAACCTCTGAATGCTGAATGAAGAAATGTATTATTAGTGCTACTGAATGTTGCCTTTGCTAAAATCTCACACATAATAGTTCCAGAAGGCTTTAAAATCATTGCTTAAGCTGCACTGTGGTTTCCATTGCCAGGAAGCTCCAATGACTTAGTTTGGTAAATCTACCCTTAGTTAATCTAGAAATAGGACCTGTAGAACAGCAGAAATTTAGGATTTTGATTAATATAGCAAATGTAATTCTGCCATGTAAATTTAAATTATATATAAGTCATATCATAAATCTGTAAATGCTTCCGAAGTCTGTAGGCTTCTTGACAGCATTAATTTTGGTTAAAAGTAAGAAATATTTCTCCATGTTTGATTGCTTTTCAAACTCCAGGTCTGATATGCTCTTCAAAAATCTGTCTCAGTCTGCCTTCTTGTAATATTCAATAGAGCTTAAAAATAAAAAATTTATGCCTGTGTATAGATTACTTACATAGATTAAATACTTTACAAAGAAACATGAGCTATTTCAATGTTTATAGCATTTTGTTAAAACAAAGGCAACTGATGTATTCAACTACCTTGACTCTGACTTATGAAAATATATTAAACTTTAAATATTAAAAATACAAAAATTGATTAATTTTTCATTACATAATGCATACAAGTATGCCATGGAAAATAGTGCCATGAAGCAGACCTCCCATGTAAATCACTCAGGGAAAAACTGATTTCCAATTTCATAAAAGTTTAAATCTAAGGACCTAAACCAAGAAGTCATAGAAAAGCTGTTAAATCACAAACTGCTTAATAAAGATTACTGATACTATGTTAGATGGCTGATGCAGAACAGACTCATATTCATGCCCTTCTACTCAGCTTGATCATCACAGAAGTTTGTGCCATCTCAGAGAGTCACGGGATAAGGCATCAAACCTTTTTATGGATATAGTTCTAATATGGAACCATCATGCAGTTATCCTTTGTTAGGAATTCAAATTAGCAATCTAGAGTTTAAACTAATTGAAGGTGACTGACCCAGGAGATGTTGGGGAGAGGCAGATCATAGAAACATAAAGCCATAGAATGGTTTTGGTTGGAAGGGGCCTTTGAAGATCAAAGCAGAATCTCATGTTACCTCTGGCCCGCAGTGATAAGTCAATATTGCCTGAGTTATTTTCAGATTTGGGGATAAAAAATGAAGTTTCAGTGACTGTGCTTGGATGTGCTCATATATCATGGGTTTAAATTTTAAGACACCAGCTGGATTTAGTTTCTTCAGAACTCTAAGATACAACTGAAGTTCCTCACAAACACAAACTGACTTCTTTTAAATTAAGGTTTTAATGAAGTAATTGCAAAGAAAGGAAGAACTGAAGCAATCTGAGTAAATGAAATCCATCAGACAGCTGTATCAGGGCTGTGAAGTCATTTCATTCCTTTAGCATGATTGGCAGTCAGTGTCTAGACTCACTATCTGAGGCATACCTAGTAGGGGCCCTCCTGGGGCACAATTCCCCACTCATCCAGATGGGCGGCTGTTGAGGACACATGGAGGCAACACAGCATCTGCTGGGAGTGCATGCACACACATGTGCAGGCACACACAGACAACCCCCTACATTTCCAGAAGATGCAGTGGGTGAGCACATGCAGGCCTGGGAACAGGGATGAGTGTCTGAGTTTTGCATTATGGATGAAGCCCACATTATTTTATATGTGTCCAGGGAACGTACAGAATAGAGGAGGTAGCATGGATGTAAAGTAAACTGGGACCACCAGTTTACATTTTCTTTAGGCTTAATATTCACCTGGTTGATGTTGGCTGATAGTGTAAAATTCAGACTGGTGTCATCAGGAAGGGTGAGCCAATGTTGAGGAATAAAACCCAGTAAGTATCAGCTCTGGTCCTGCGGTGTTCCCAGTGCCTCCAGATGAAGCAGCTCCAGGTAATGGTCAAAAGAAGCAATATAATCAATAGCTTGTTGCTGAGCTTGGGCTTTTTCTTTCCTTCTCGTGATTTTTAATTAGTGCTCCCATCCCTGCTACTTATCATGAAAATGATACCAACATTCCAAAGAAACAAAGCCTTATCACTTTGGAAAATAAAAATCATTAATCCTGCACAGCTGACATGATGAGGTGATTACTCAGCTAATACAGTACCTTCCTGCCATCTTGTGGCACTGTAGGGTTTGCAGCTTTCTGTTACATTGCATAATTTTTGTTTCAAACAAAGTTATTAGTTTTTAAGTTTCAGATGCCATCTAGTTAAACAACACACACATACACAGAGTGAAGTCTTTATCTGATTGATAGCACTGTCAAAATTTGTGCTGATTAAAAAACTTCCAGACTGCACTAATTCTATTAATTTCAATATCTTATTATGGCAAAAATGAAAATAAATTAAAGAATGTAAAAATATGTTTCAGTTTTAAAGAATAGATTACTGCTATACTGAAATAATCTGAAGTTATATCTGAAATAATACCTTGCATTTCTATTATGAATTTGTCTGTATTTTTCCTTTGGGATACTGTAGTGTTTTTAAATAGCTAACTCCTTTTTCAAGTCTGCATGAAGAAAAAAGAAGCTGCATCTTTTTATATGACTTCAGGCAAGATCCTTCACATGCATGTTCAAAGTTTACGTATTTTTCAAAAAAAATTTTTCAAACAAAAATTTTTTCAAAAAAAAATTTTCAAAAAAAAAATTCAAATATTTTTCACATATGAGAATGTGCTATTGTCAGATTTCGTGCTTCTGCTTTCAGGCTGGAATCACCAACTCGATCTTTGAGCATGGATGCACCACGAGGAATTAATATCAAAGCGCAAGCTGGGAATATTGAAGCTATTTCCCAGATGGATATCAAACTACACAGCAGTGATGGTGTGGTAAGTAGCAGTCCTTCTGTTTTCATAACTATGCTTGATCTTGCTGTCTGAATATAACGAATAACTTCAAGTCTTTTTTCAAATTCTGTGAATTTACTTCCTCAAATTTTAGGAGACAGGATGAAAAAATTAATGGTGCCAGTAATGTCTTTTATTTTGGGGTCAAATTAAATTATACTACTAATTGACATAATTTTATATTAGCTTAGAGAAATGCTGTCTAATAAAACTCTGATAGTGCTCAGCTCCCCACTAGCACAGTGATCCCCAGGCACCCCAGTGGGGTCCTGGGCCCAGAGGTAGACATTCCACCCCAGAGGTGCTAAATTAAGGAGTGAAACTCTGCATACATCATTAAGAGCTGCCCCGTCAGCAACAGCATGTGACATGCAGCAGCCTATTTATCCCCTCTTCAAGGCTGTAAAGTGCCAGTGCTTCCACAGAGGAATTCCAGACCAACTTTTGTGTCCATCCCTGAGCAGCTAGCATGGCTGAGAGGCTTCAGCACTCAGGCCAGGCCAGACCTGGGTCCAGTGGCAGCAGCAGCGCCCATGCCCTGCTATTCAGGGTACAGACAGGGGCCTCATCTCTTATTATAGAATCATAGAATGGTTTGGGTTGGAGGGGACCTTAAAGATCATGCAGTTCCAACCCCCCTGCCATGGGCAGGGACATGGAATCATGAATTGTCAGAGTTGGAAGGGACCTCTAGAGATCACAGAATCACAGAATCTTCTAGGTTGGAAGGGACCTTAAAGATCATCTTGTCCAACCGTCAACCTAATTTTGACAACAAACAAGAAGCAACACCATCGCTAAACCATATCTCCCAGCACCACATCAACCCGTCTTTTGAACGCCTCCAGGGATGGTGCCTCAACCACCTCCCTGGGCAGCCCATTCCAATGTCTGATAACCCTTTCGGTGAAAAAATTCTTCCTAATATCCAGCCTGAAC
>VXAK01004286.1:42814-79256 GCA_013399435.1 Arenaria interpres | reverse complement strand
AAAAAAAAATCCTTTTTTGCAGCCCACAGGATTCAATTAAGAGGACTATTTCATTTCCATCTGCAGCCGTTGACTGGTATTTCTGATCCTGTGAGAGTGGGGCTCCATCACAAACAGAGAGTGTAAAACTACTCCTTATTGTTTTTTACATTAGGACTTTGGATATGGAGTAAATGCTCACCAGAGTTGACAAACCATTTATTGACCTTGTAGAGAAACACAGCTGCAGGCCCATTCCCCTGTACAGTGTTGCACTGAACACAAATAAATCGTTTGCACACCTCTGGGTGGCAGGATTTGTATTTGATAGTCTGTTGTTTAAACCGCATGGGTTTTTAACTCCTTCGATGCTGTTTTGTATATACTTGTTGATATTATTACCCAGGTAGGAGCTGCTATCACATAGTGCCTTGGTGTCTATTTACAGAAAGATTTTTACCCATAATTGTTATTAAACCACAGAATGTCCATCCTTTAGAGAAAAGAATCATCATCCTTAAGGCAGACTCAGAACAAAAGAATGACGAAGACTTGGCTGTTTTTTTCTAAGCTTGCTACTTCAGCTCTGGTGGACAAAAAGAAATCCAACACTCAGTTATGGTCCCAGATGCTCACAAAGGACTGAGTTGAGAAAGAGCCCCCAGTTAACAGTACCCGCTGCTATTGTAGCAGAGCCCTGCTTAGTCTCTGCCTCAAGGGCTGCCTTTGCAATTTATCCAACAAGTCTAATGTACAATACTGAAGTTGCCCTTCATTAGCAGGGTGGAGGCCTCAGCAATTAATGCAAACTAGAAAACATGCTTAAGCTGACCTTTTGGGTGTCCCTTCAGGCAAAGGAGGCAAGTGAATCAAGGTCTCCCATGTTATTTGGAGAGCGCTCTGTTTACTGACATACTGCCTAAGGGAGAAGTAGGGAGCCACACAGCTTCCATTTCTGAAATTCCCTTTTCCATCTACCTTCAGGGGTGAGTACAGGGCTGTTGGCCCTAGAGAGAGGAATATATCTCCCTACTCTACAACTATATCTCTCAACTGTATCTCTCAGCCAAGAGAGGCTTACACAGAAACCTGCCTTCAGCATTCCTTTAAAGTCAGTTTAGGGTGGTTCCGGCCCCATGTGCAAGTTTTTAAAATCCAAATTATGAGCAGTCTTGGCTTATTCATTGGACGGAAAGTCTGTGTGTTAAAATAAAGGACAACAAATGCCATTGCCTGTGCCAGACCCCTAAAAACCACTGCTACAAGTAACCTGGAAGGCTGTCATGTGTACAGTCTTTTATAGTACAGCTGCAAAACTGGGACTTCAGTCCTTAGAGAATTCAGCCACTGTCTAGTTTCAAAGGCATTTGACCCATCCTCATGCCTATGTTTCTGACGTCACGGAACATATGCCCACTTCCATGTGGTACCAAACTACTCATTCACCGAATCTAATCCCTAGATGTTGGCCAGATACTGTAAATAATTTCGTTAGTTACAATCTGCATATTCTGCCAGCAATGGAGACATAGCATTCGAAGTCATGCATTTTAAGCTTTTATTTTGGAAGCACATTTTCAAACGTGATTTGCCAGTTAATACAAAGCAAGGGATTGAATCCAGGCTTTCCGTGTATCACAAGAGTAACTGGGAATTTGGAAGCCACTTCTGTTGCAACTTCTTGCATTGAAGTTGCTCTGTTTTAGCTAACACTTTTGCAAAGCTGTGATAACACCTAGGAAACCCAGGGCATGGTTCCCTGGCAAGTAACGCTACTGAGCATCATGGCACCTCGGTTAGATATTGCAATAACAGCTGCTGTTCTTGGGGAGATAAAGCTTTTGGACTTGCCTCAGTTCACAGCTGGATTCTGAGTAGTACTGAAAACTAGATGGGTCTGCTGTGTCCTCAGCTCTGCCATCATCCAAATCACCAACTCACTCCTCTTCATCACTTAAATGTCATTCTTCATGACGCTACAAAATTGACACCGAATATGTAGTTGCATTGTGTAAGTTGTGCAGGTTTTCTAAAGCATGGATGGCAACATCTCATCACTGAAGAACATTCTGGAGACTTTTTCTTTTAGTGGTGGTCAGTGGAGAAACAAAGTTTATGCTAATATTACCAGTGTGTAATCAGCTGATGCTATAATCTGAATTGTTGTTAATCTCAATATAGCTCATACGTCAGTACATTATCATTTTTGATATTTCCATGTGGGTGTCTTTCCATCTCTCTTTAATACTTAAAAATTATTGTTTCTACTTGATCAAACTTCAGTAACTACTTACAGATTAACAGAAAATTATGGCACAGGAGAATAGGCACATCTAGTTTATTTTCAAAAGTGTTATCCAAATGGAGAAAGAAGCCACCACTACCCAGCAAAGTAAACTCTATTTGCATATTTTTTCCCCTCAAAAGTAAGTATTTACAGCAGTTCTTGTAACTGGTTGGGATAGTTACACAGTGGAAAAGTAAAAATATCAAAGTGGTAGTAAAACTTTATTGGTGATTGCCCAAACACAACCCTCTCTGTTGCCATTTCACAGTCCTTTAGTATTGACATTTGTCTGTCTTTATATAGCTTTATGCAAAAGGAAATTGCAAGAATTAACTGAAAACTGAGTTCTTGAATAAACTTTATAAATTTTGAAAAGTCTGCTTCTCCTTTTGTGCTCAAATGAAACACAGCTTAAATGAATGTTTTCCTTTTTAAAACAAAATTATCTTCCCAAGACTCTAAGAACGTGAAATGTACATTATTTAAAAATATGAATGAAAATCTTGGCCCTAAGTAGAAAGGTACTTTCCAGAATTTAGCAAATACTTTACAATTAGATTTCATTAGATATCTAGAATTCATCTTCATCTGTATCAGGTGAAAGTAAATAAAAAAAGATACCAGTGCTACTGAATTAATCATCCAGAAAGCAAATGGAAGAAAAGATAAAGAATTTTGATGGAAAGCTCATTGACAAACACCTTCATGTGACAGAAATGTGTGTTGTCTTCAAATGAAAACATCTACTTTGGCTGCCAAGTGTAATTCCTTTTGAACGACTGCTTCTGCCCATGTTCCACAATACCAATCCAGCCATCCTCGAAGTGGTAAGATCCAGCAACAGGAAATCACCAAGCTGGTACTACCCTCCTTTACTTTAATTGGAGCAATTACAATAGATTTTATGAAAGCCTCGTTTAAACAACCCAAGCACCAAACGAATGCAATCCTCTTAGTAATAAATCTCAAACTTACAGTGATTTTCCAATCACTACAGTAACTTTATGATTATTTGAATACAAAGATTGCAAAACTGCATTTCCTTATACTGCATACCACTTCTTTTTCTTTTGGCAATTGGCTACACAAAAATCTATTTCCTTAAAAAAAAAAAAGAAAAAAAGGCCTTTTTCTTGCAAGTGCCCATTTCTTTTTAGAACAGGTGCTGGTGCCATTGTTTTACAGTAAAACTTTTAAAGCTTCCACAAGAAGATAAATAGTAACAAACCTGCCAAGACTTCTTTGAACCACAGTTGCTTAGATTTAAGGTAGTAAATGTACAGCTACATCAGTTTCCTGTACCCCCCCCGATCCTGGCTAAGCCTCACGCCTGGCAGGAAGGACTACAGATGCTGCTTTTCCTAGACACGTTCCTGGTACCCGTGGAAGATAACCAGGACAGACATCTGGCTGAAAAGACCTTTTGTCTCACGTGAACTTGGGTAACGTGCAGAATTACTTACAAAATGTATTTTTGTGGAACCCCCATGCTAACATTTACTTCTACAGACCCTTACTAAGGAATCATCATGTACTAAAAAAAGTGAGCTTCCACGCCCAACTTAGGAACAAGTATCTTATTCTCCATTTCCCCGGGCCCTCAGCTGAGCCAAAAGGAAGCATGAATTAAGCTCTATTTACGTATTTATAAACAGGAATTAAATGGCACTTATGAAATCAGTTTCTATCACAATATGGTTTCCTGGTCTCATAAGGCCTCTTTATTTAGGCTATATCTGTTACGGTGAGTTAAGCCAATAAAAAATAGAAAATAAGAGACTTCCAATCAAGACACCACTCTTGCCTGTCTCTCCGCATTGATACATAAGTTTTTTTGCAACTGATTGATGGTATCTACCCAGGAATAATACAGTAAGTGGATTTTCCTGTGTCATTCAGGTTTTCTTGTTCAGACCACTAGCTTCCTAAGACCTGGCACCATTTTCTTTCTCAGAGAGTCAGCAATATATACAAAATAAAAACAAAACAGCGTAGCAGTTCTGCACAGCCATTTTAATGGTTCATAATAATATCAGTAAAGCAACATCAGTTGCTTACAAAACAGTATGTGCTTCAATGATTTCCTTCAAGAAAAAAGAAGTGTTCATATTGCTGCTTTGTTACTTGTTTTCATGCTACTCTGTTTACCTGATGTTTTAGCTGCATTTAAACGGAAAAAGACAATGAGAACTGTTTCCTTTTGTTAGTATTTTGCTTACCCTGAATACTATTCATCTGACTATGTGCACAAAGTACGTAAGAGACACAAAGGAATCTGTTTAAAAAACATAGGGAATTAACTAAACTGATTTATTTCATGGCACAGCAGGATTTGTGTTTTGTTTACATGCTATTTATTGCGAGATTCAGCAAAATGTACAAGTTATTTGAGAAAACTGCAAACATTTGTCATTGAAAGAAGAAAACATTTTTCCTTTTTCATAGTATTCTCATATTGGTGCAATTATTTATAACTCATTGAAAAGAGGTTGTGTATTTACCTATATAAAAGAAAGCATGAAATAATAGGTAATTTAGTCTACTTTATGAAACCAAAACACATCAGACTGAAGCACATGTTTGCATTTTTCTTTATTAAAATTATGGCACTTAATATTTAATAGCAGAAATAATAATAGGGCTTCACAATCAGAAGCAGTATCATTTCCCAAACACCACATTTCTTCCCACTACAGTTTGCCAGGTTTTTCAGAAGAGAACAAGCCCTTTATAATTTGCACAAAACTGGAGAAGCCTTCACCATGATTTTTTATTTTTGGATTGCAACACTATCGCAGCTGTATCAGCCCTGCAAGCTGACTGTTGTTTATTATCCTTTGCATTCTGTAAGTTAAATTGCAGTTTCACTGTGCTGTCGAGTAAACAATTGTAGTAACATAACACTTAAGTTAAATGTGACTGATCCAGCCAAGAAAAATCCTTCCATTCAGCATTATCCTTCCATATTTTTTTTATTTTTTCAAGTTTTTTTTACAAATAGCTAACGTTGAACGTATTGCATGACATTACCAAAAGTATTACAAACTATAAAAGAAAGAGTGTGAGCTAGAAATCAGGCTTCTCTAGGGCTGTAGTGAACAACAAAATAAAGAGCATTACATTGCAGCACCTTTAAACATGTAACAAAACCCAGTGTTCAGTGTACACCAAAAATGGGTTACTGAATTGTACTATTATCGATGTTTGTTTGTGGAAAAATATATATATATGTACACACACAAAGGCACACACGCAGGAAAAAAAAAAAAGAAAAAAGAAACTCAAACATTTAGACATCTGAAAACTGAATTTTGGTGTTAAAAAAAAATGTCATAAAACACCGCATAATAATGTTCACCGATTTTATATCATCCACATGCATTTTTCATTAAACAAAAGATAACAGGCTCTAGAAAAAAAAAGTAAATTAAATACTTAATTATTTTATAATAAAGGAAATGCAATCAATGCATGACATGAAGTTGCGTGTTAGATCAAGTATCATCATTCAGCATTAAAATAATTGTACCAGTTCACAGGTACTAAACAATCCTTGAAACGTTCACAATGTGATGCTGCAGCAAATTTATAATCAGATCCAGCTGATAAGAGTATTACTACGAGTGACACAAATGTCCACAGAACACAAAAGAATACAGAAATGCCTTGGAGCAATACCTCCAAAGTTATTTTAATTTCCATCCCAACTCCCATTTCATAGTATGTCCAGTCTTAAGATTAGTACATTGAAAGCTGACATTACCATTTTGGAAACATTATATTAAGTGAAATAAAAATCTAATAAGGAGTTATCATGATAGGCTCCATCTAACAGAAAGCTAAGCTTTGGTTATATAAAGTGCAGTTCAATAATATGCCAATTAATTACAATATTGTACATACAGCTAACTTTTGCAGCTCAGTTTCCTTGCAAATTTTAAAAAATATTCACGTTGTACAGTTTGCTTATACAGCAGGCTCAGTTTAAAAAAAAATCCCGTTTAAATAAATTTCAATTCTAAGTACTTCAGTACCGCCCACCTTTGTGCACTATGCTTCTAAACTGCTTGGCAATGTGTAACCTCTTGGACGTTCAGTGGTCTGCACAATCCCATTTGCATCCCATCACATGAAATCATGGAATCATACCTAAGCTCTGGACAAAACAGTTCCCTGACCTCTTCAAATCCCTTAGACTTTCTGTTGTATAAAGTTCTCAAGTTTTATTATGATACAAGCAGTGCATTCCATCACTCTCATAGCAACTTCTGAAGTAAATCTATCATTGGGAATCTGTGGGAAAGGAAGTAAGTCAGGATACCTAGTTTTTAAGCTATCTACTCCGTAAGCTTCCAACGTCTGAACATCATTTGTAAGCCCTTCAAGTTGCTGACTATATTCCTCTATTTTTTGTGCAAGGGCTGCTGGTTTTACATCTTTGTCCGATTTGCCCTTCACAGCATAGTCAGCTGCAATCAAGGCTAGTTTAGTAGAAAGGTAGCACTTAAAGCATACCCATTCATTGGCATTTTTATGAAGGTCATTTCTTGCAGCTGAGAAGTTAGCTCGGGCCTGCCTAAGCCACCGACGTGCCTCTACAGGATTGCCAACGGACCTGAACGTAGGTGGGACGAAAAAGCGTTGCGAGTAAGATGGCGCCGTGGAAGATGGACACTTTTCTTTATACTGCTGCCTTTCAGATTTGTGGCTTGTTGCTTCTTGATTCCATGAAGTATAAAATCTTTGAAATGAAAATTTATCCGACTGAAATCGAGAAGCAGAGGATGAAAACGGTCTTCTTGAGGCTCTGTCCATATTTTGATCCATGAAGGCCTGTTTTTCTAGCCTGTTAATCTCATTCTGTAAATGTTTGAAAACTTCGTTAGCTATATCAAGATTCTCTGCATTTTTATCTGGATGCCATTTAAGATACAGCCTCCTAATAATCTTTTTTCTTTCAGATTCTGGAAGCTTCCAAGCCTGTTCAATAACAGATGTCACTTCTCTTAATATTTCTGGCAATGAGTTTGACTTTATCTTTTTTGGAGAATGATGTTTTGAGGACATAGTTTTGTGGCTCTCTCTACCAGCGAAGAGAGGTGGAATAGTCCTCGGTCCGTGTGCTGGAAATTCTGTAGGACTGGTTGGGGTAGAAGGTGTGCTATCCCTGCTTTGAGAACTTTCCTCCGGTCTTGAAAATTTGTACAAGTCAAGAGAGCTCACTATTTTATACTCACTGTATCCAATATCGATCTGGTAAATCTTCCCTAGAAAACTGGGATTTTCATCATCTTCTCTTTCCACTTCTTGTACAATGATTGCATAGGTGTAAGTTGGTTGATATGATCCATATATATCACCACCTTCAGCATCAACTAGGTAACCAACATATTCACCAGGGTAAAATACATTCATTGGATCCATAAGAAGTGTATAGTGAATTTCAGCTGGTATAGGAGTGCCAGGTGTTGGTAGTTCAAGTTTTGATGGCTCAGAAGAGTCGTACTTCACTCCTAAACTGTCAAGCTTTTCACTGATGCGGTAAATATCATTACAACCCAGCATGGCAATTAAATATGAGGTATCAGAAATCAGGTTGTCAGTTGCAGATTTTAAGGTCATCGCTAATGCTAACAGGAAATTTATGTCTTTGCTGTCAGAATGCTGTATGTAAAGCAGTATTACTGCATTTCCGTATCTCTTCAGGAAAGCAAATGTTTCGCTTTTGCTGTGGGGAATAGGAGCAAAACCTTTAACTCGTAATGTTGTTTGCAACTTCTCAAAACAGGAAACTTTCAAGCCTTCTCGCAAAGCTTTGCAAAGCCTTACTGCTTTTTCCTCATTAGCTAAAAAAGCATTATCATTTTCATGCTTCATAATCCTAATGAGTCCTGTGATGAATTGTTCTGAAGACAACAGTAACTGTAACCTTCCCTGCAAAGAACACAACGCTCCAAACTGACAAATTTTGGGAGACTCTTCATCCAACTGTTCTTCGAGAATACTGCTAAGTAAGCGAGGCCTCAATTTCTGAGGGAATAACATTATCAATTTAGTGTGAAAGCCATGGTCTTTACCTAAGTAACACTGGCTAAGATCAACAAGCATTTGCACACCAATGTTACCTTGGATTCTGCTTTTGTAGTGAGGCGCATCATCAAAAACTAAGATACTAGACTTTACCAACCTACCATCTTGACTCGGAAGGTAAAGGGCAAAATCCCTCATATTCTCAAGGTCATTCCTAACCTTGACAGAATCATTCTGAAGACTTTTGAACAGGCCAGAAACTACTCTTTTAACCGTGCGCATTTCATTAGGATCCAATTGCTTTCCTTCTGAGCTCTTGTATATGCGACCTAGAACTTCAACATACTGCTTTGTTGAAATAATATCTTCAGTACCTAAATGTTTAAATAATTGATGGAAAGTACCAAGTTCTAAAGGAAGTTTGTAAAGATAAGGTTTAAAATCAGATTCATACTCAAGGTTTATTACCACCTCTTCAGGCTTAAGGAGCTTCCAACCTTCTTCCACCATTACAAAAGAAACTCCTCGAAGTTGAAAGCGGAATTCCCTTTTCTCTGTACTAAGAAATTCATAAATGCTCCTTAGGACCTTGGCCCTAGTTTTCACCATGTCCTCATCCAAAGTCGTTATATTGCATATGTTCCTGCAGTTATTGATAACTTTGTCGAGGGGAGGGTCCAAATTAACATTCAGCATTGTTAAAACTTGCTCGAGTTGTTCTTGCGCACCAAGACTACTTCCCTCTTGCTCCTTGATGCTTAAAGGTGTCGCTTTCTCAGGAAGAATGGGACATGAAGTCCACAGCAACTGCAACACATCAGTCTGTTTGAATTTAGGATTCACCTGTGCCCCATTGAATCGTATAAGAGGAAGTGTCCCATTAACTTCTTGATACTGAGGATGAAATCTGACAAATTCTGCTGGAGCTCGTTCAGGGCACAGAAAAGGAATTAATGACAATTCTTTCAGAAAATTTCCTGACAAAAGGTCAGTTCTTTCTTGAAATATGTGATGAAGGAGGACATCGACAGTATTCTGTAGTGTTTCTTTAGACCAGTTTTCTGTATTCGCTCGCATGCTGATCTCCTTAGCAAACTGTAGTAACTGTTGCTGCGAAATTATGAATTTCAATCCAATATGTCGTAGAAAAGTTACCCATGATGGAAGGAATGCAGCTTGGTTTTTTGGTTTTGTAAGTTGCTCGAGTTTCTTAAAAAAATCCTGAGGTATAAAGAACTTTTCAGGAAGCATAACTTCAAAGACTTTTACAGTCCTGTCATAAAAATATTTTGCAGGTTTTAATCTATTGCTTGCATCATGAATGATCAAAATGCTTTCAAGCTTTTCAAACAGCTGTTCTTTCATTTCTGAAGATTCCTCAATGCTAGTTAGCCTATTCTTTAGGTAGATCAAGTGTTCTAATTTCGCATCGTAAGACAGACTCTCAATTTTTGGCAAAAGATGTTTCAAGTACACTTCAAGATCATCCACAGAGACACAGCCAAGCAGAGTGTACAAATCTGTCAAATGAACCTTCTCTTCAAGAAAAGCTGATGAAGTTGACTGTGTCCATCTGTCTACTTCTACTGATGGGATGCTTTTCGTGAGAACGTAACACGTCCCGTATTTTGAAATGCTGATGTATCGGCCACTGATCGATTTATAACATGGAAGAGACTTTAAAATTTTAATGTCATCCTGAGATGTCAAATGACATAAATTGCAATTGAAGTACATTAAGAGAGCCTCAAAGTCACTTTCTGCTAACTTTTCAGTCCTAAAAGTTGATGTCTGTACCATATATTGTATGGCTTTCAGAATGCTTGAAGGATTATCTATATTTGCTGTACATCCTGACAACAAAGGCACTAAAGCACTGTCTTTGGAGCAAATTTTGTTCAATGCCAACTGAATACAGCCTGTTTTCATTAAAGCATGGAAGACTTTATCACTCTGAGCATTTGGAAAAACAGCTATATGCATAATGCTGAGTGGCAGCAGAACATCACACTCTGGCACAACAAGGTGATTAGCTGAGACAGTAAACCTTACACCTGGGAGCAAAGTCCAGTCCTTCAAAGTTTCAACAACATCATCGAATTTTGCTTGCGTATCTTCTTGCTCTTCCTTTATATTTATAGACTCACTAATAAAGTGCCAGGCATTTTTAAGCCAAGATTCACTTGCAAAGTTTTCCTTCCATTTCATACAATTTCTGGTTTTATATTCTCTCGGCAACACAGATGATAACAATTCAGCAAAACTTTTGATATCAAAGACTTTCGCTACTTCGCTGCTAAGTAAAATATTGTTGTACCTCAAGTACAACGTGTTCATAAAGAGATCCTTGCGAGATGGAATCAGCTCATGGTATGTTGTTAAGAACTTTGGTCGCTTTGAATCAAAAATTTGCAAAACATTGTCAAGAGTAATAAGGAGCGGCAAGCCCTCAATTTGGATTTCATTTTCTTCTGCATCTTTAAAACAGTAGTCAACCAGAAGTTTGAGACTATGGAAGAGTTTCAAATTCGTCTGCTGAAGACGACAGGGTAACTTTCCAATGTGGCAATTAGAGTCTGGAAAAGAAAATGTCATCAAAAATGATCGGACATCAGCAGGTGTCACATAGGTGACAGGAATATCTGCATCTACCAGACAGTGGTAAAGATTTGCAGTTTCATCACAGTTATATACCAAATTAAATCCAATTTCTAAGAGTAAATGCTTGAGTCTGTAGACATTTTCAGCCACTGTCTTCCGCGTTGTGATGTTGTATTCTGTATTTTTGAGATGTTGCAATTCATCTTGTAGTAAATTGTCAAAGAACGGCCTGCCTTTGTTCACTGTAGACATATTAACCCATGTGATGATAACAGCAGAATGCAAATCAGAACCATCAATATTTGGAGCTCGCATAACAGGTAAAAGACGCTTCAGATCTTCATAAATGCAACTGTAAACTGCTTTCACTAAGCAATACCAATCTGGCTGAATATCAAGTCTATTAACCGGAAAAAAGGATAAAAATTTTTTTAAAGTGTCTTTCACAACATGAATAGGTGTGTTTTGCAGCACTGATACTGTAGGATCGGTGCCTGGGAAATACCGTTTCTTCAGCTGAATCAGCAGTTCAACGTAGGCTGGTGCAATCAGCGCTGTCATTAGGCTACTATTCCAGTCACTTCTTACTCCAACACCATTATCATCACGCCACAGATTTCTTCTTGCAGAATCCAGAGCAAAGTGTCCATTCACATGAAAGGGTAATCCAGTTTCTAATGATAATGGTAAGAAACAGAACGCTCTGTGGGGCTTTTTGTAATTATGAGTAATGCAAGCTGCTACCCCGCCACGTGGAAAAAGAGTAATGTCCTCATTCTTGTGGGCTGAAACCACACTTTTGGATACCTTTTCCATGGCAGAAAAGCCTGACCTGTTACAAATTAACCAAGTTGTAAGATTTCCTTCAGAGTCTTCAGTATCCATTGTGTAAGTAATCTGTTGCACGGGTATTTCACTTAGCTGCTTTTTCTTACTTACACTGTCAATTACAGATGCATGGAATTGCTTTCGTTTCAGTCTGTCTCCATCAGTGATTTTGCCTTGCACAGAATATAACACATTCAGTGCTCCCGTTGTTTTTTCTATCTCACAAATAGAAATTTTTTCCATATGGTTCAAAAACATTAAGAGTTCTGCTCCATCTGTACGCAGCTTATCTAAGAGGTTTTGGACCATCCTATCCGAACATGGAACTGAGGAAATTTCTGATACTTTTGCCATTTCTCCATTTCGAAGAGGAAACCTAAACATCGTGCAATTATCCAGTTTGAAGTGATCTCCTAAGTAGAGGTCCAGTACATCTGAGAACTGTGTTCTGAAATCTGCATCTAAATCTCTAAACATGCGGCCAGGACTTGTTGATGTTGAACCTGGTGCGTATCTAGCATGAGGATCAAAAATACAAAGTATATCATTGCCAGATATGAAAGAAGGGCAATCAGTAATGTGATAAACAGAATTGAAACCTATACCATATTGTCCAGTTTTACAGGGATTTCCTACTTTTGTACCTTTTCCAAGGTTCTGAATTCCTCGAATATCATCTTCTGTAAAAGGCTGGTTGTTGTAAACACACAGTGCTGGTCCTTGAAGTGGTGCCCATTTCTCATCAAATATTCTATCAGCTGGATGCTGCCTAGGATCAAACACAAAACAGATCTCTGTAGCTTTTGCATCATCTGCATTCTGAAGGAGTTCTTTCAGCATTTCTTTTTCTGACGGGTAGGCATTAAGAATGCTTTTAATTCTACTTGTCAATTTTTCTTTCTGGCCAAACTCTGTTCCAAGGGTAGTAAAACAGATATTGGATGCATATCTTTCTAAAGCTTTATGACGTTTTGGTATTGCTCCAAGCTTTACTGCAACCTCTCTTGGAATATCACCATGACAATATTTAACAGTTGTGTCTTTAACTTTAATCCATGGACAGTCATTGTAACATAAAGATTTTGCAGGCAGAAGTGCAAGACGAGTATCAGGTAACAAAATCTCACCGTACTTTTTCTCACAAAATTCCTGCTTCTTCTCTCTAATGAGGCCCCATATTCCTTCACTAATTATTCTCCTGCAAAGCTGAAAGTTGTCTTCTGTTAGTTGTTTGTTCCCTCTTTCCTGATCTATTAATTCCAGAACTACAGCAAAATCTTCAACTGTAAAGGCCTGTCTTACGCCCACACTTTCAAACAGTTCACGGAAACTATTTTTATATTTATTAGGCAACTGATAGAGGTAGGGTGCTGCTTCAAAATTCAAATGAAAAGACACTTTTGTTGGATCAACATACACGTTCTCAACCAGAATAAAACTACAGTTTGTCAGTTGTTCAATTATCATAGCTTTCGTTGATTCATTCTGTAACATGGCTTCATGTAGATATTTGTAACAAGCATTAGTGATATTTTCTTGATATAACGTGATTCCATCAAATGACTTTGCAACTTCTTCTAACTGATTTATGACCAAATTAACAGCTGGTTTCTTCAGTAAACCCAAAAACTCTTTGACAGCTAATGACAAAGCACCACAACCTTTAAAGGAGTGGGAATTTTCATTAAGAATGGGTTGTATTAGGCAAACTGTATCTTGATGATCAGCAGTGAAAAGATCGGTTGCTGAAAACATTGCTTCAGGCTGAAAATCACTGCCTTTCCAGTGCAGTGAGAAGCCTGCTGGTTTGCTAAGGAAAGGAAGGAAAGGGATGGTTTGACATTTTGCAGCAAATTCTTTCGCTCTAGGGTCCCTAGATTTTAGTTTTTCATCAATAAGACTCACTATAATACTGCTTCTAAGACAAGCTGCAGCATGATCAATCTTGTTAACTTCGGCTACTGACTCTGCACGTTCCATCAGATCTTCCCATAAAATATCATCTTTAGCCATTCCCAACTGAACAAGTTTAACCAAAATAACTGGGTTAAGATAATCCTGAGTGGTGCCGTAAGGAAATCTTCCATCCTCAGCATCATATAACTTTGCAACTCTTCCTTCAGGATGGATCAGTCTTGATGGTGTAACTAATGGATGTCCATCCAATGAACAGGGAATACATGGAGTAACACGAAGAATTCCTGAGAACTCCTCAACTTTTTCATTGAGAACATAACGCATTAAAGGATCACGCAGCTCTGCATCAATCTCCTGAACGTTAGGGAAAAACACCTCAGAAAAGAACTGTTTCTCAGAAAAAGTGTTCTCCAGTAATATATACTTGCATCCTGCTTCTTCAAATCCTGTCTTTACCCAGGATGGAAGATCTACAGCACACAGATTTTTGGAACCAGTTTTTTTAAGGTACTTCTGAAAGATCTTAAAGGCTGATGGTCCGACATCTGGTCGTTTCAGTATAGAGTCATCTAAAAACCTTACATTCTTCATGGAAACCCAAGAGAAACCATCAGAAAACACTTTGATCCCTTCTTTGTTTTTCATGTGAGCTATGTCTTCATAAAACCCTTGACAAATAACAGAAAAATCATCATGAACTGAATCGGGATCCGGCCACACTGCAGAGTAACTGTAGTCAACAAGCTCGCCATTGATTGCCATGTCACGTAGAACACAAAGGGCTTCTATGTAGGCTTTTACAATAACATGCCTCATGAATACTGTATTCCATCTTCCCTTTGTGTCCGTTTTCCAGATCTCTTTCCGATTTGAAGTAACCGCAAAGCAGCCATTTATATGAAGAGGTAAGCCTGTTTTGATTCGTAGAGGTAAATAGCAGAATACTTCACCTATGTTGTTGCAATTAGGTTTCACAATCCACTTTTGATCCTGAGTTTCAGAGAGTAACACTCCTACTCCACCACAGGGAACAAGACCTAGTCTTCGTCCACTTTCATGTAATGAAAATTTTAAAGCATCTCCAGTGTCCATGCAAGAACATATAAGCCATGTTGTTGAATCTACTGTTTTCTGTGGCAATTCATCAGCTGATCTTTTCATCTGTCCTGATTTAGCCATTTCAAAGAAAGAAGCTGGATCATCTTCTGTACCTCTGAAAAGTGGAGACTGTAAATCAGCAATCCGTCTAAATACATGGTGAAATTCTTCTACTACTATCTGTAAGATACACGAGGACTTTGGTGTTTCAGTGGGAAGTTTTTTACTACTGCCATTGCAGACCTTCATGAGTTTAGCCGCTTCCTTTAAAACACTTACGTTTGGGGCAGTCAAGGCTTTGGAAGAACACAGATTTTTTTTGATAGTGACAACATCCTGTGCCACCCCAGGATCATCTGCTTCAATTTTCAAGTATTTCAAAACCATTGAATTTACACTCTGAGCAAATATTATCAGTCTGTGACCACAGATGCTAAACTCATCCACAAGAGAGTAAATGTCTGCTGTATTGTAAGACGCACTGCTGACTTCACTCACTTTAGCTTCCTGCTGAGTTCTAAAGGACAGCCTGAAAAGAGTTCCTTTGTAGCTGTAAGGAGATTCTACAGTCAGTGGCAGCTGGCAACCAAAAACTCCTATAAATGGCTTAAACTGGTTGGGAAACTTTCGCAGCCTCTTCTGTTGTTTACTCCAGTTGATTTTGATCCCAGGGTTAGATTTATCTCTAATATGCTTACTGATATGGTTAACGTTTGGATCGAACATAATCATGAACTCCCGGCTCAAAATAATAGGAACATCAGTGATATGATAGACAGAATTGAATCCCAGTCCAAATTTTCCTACTTTGTCAACTTCACTCCTTTTTAAAGACTCTCCTAATCGAGTTATATTTAGGAAATCAGAGTCAGAAAATTCAGAATTATTGAATGACCACAAAGCTGGACCATGACATGCTGCCATTCCTGGATCCAGAAGATTCTCTCTTATATCCATATTTCTTCTCATGTCAATCAGGAAATTGCATTCTGTTGCATTAGCATCATCAGCATTTTGAAGAAGCTCTTTGAAGATATCTGAAATGGAAGGGTATTCTTCCAAAATGTTTTTAATTCTTACAGTCAGAGGCTCTCTTTGCCCAGATTGCTCAAATCCCATATTTTCTGGATTAATCAATCTTGTGCTGAGGCATGGGACATTTAACCACTCAGCGGTTTTCATTGGTATGTCTTCATGCACCAAAATTATCGGTTCAACAGAATCTTCAAGCAAATCGTTTAAGTCATCCACTTTGATATCGCAGTAACAGCACTCGTGAATTGGCCTCATGGCAAGTTTATAGGGAAGTTTGCCGCTGTAGAGTGGCATGGGCGTATGCAGACTTGCAGGAATCTGATTGCTGTACAGCCACCTTATGATGCTCAACATAATGTGAAGATTTTGTTTACTCTCTTGTTCTGAGAGAGGCTGCTCGCTTTTCAGATATATTTTCTGAATGACCATAGACACATGGTCTGGTGTTAACTGCTCAATTGAACCACAACATATAAACAACTGGTGAAACTTCGCCATCGTTTTTGGCACATAATGTAGATAAGGTTGGAGATCGAGATCAGGTACTGACTTTATTACTGCTTGTGTGAGGGAGCAAAATGTTTTACCTGTCCAAACCCAGGGAAATTTCAGGGCTTTAAAAGCTTCTTTGCCTTCTTCTAGATGATCATGCATAAATCCATAAATCTCAAGCAAGATATGCTGAAACTGATAATAGTCCTCATCACTGAAGGTTTTAGAACTGTGCCAATCAACCACCACCTTGAAATGTTTTAAGACTGCTTTTATGCTGGGCTTGGTGGGGATGCCAAGGGCTTTTTCTGTATCCAACAGCACATTTTCCACAAGAGGAACTGAGGAACCAACTAAAATTGCGTGAGCTATATCACACATTTCTGGTGGTGAACACAGATTGCAATGGTCTCCTTTCCAAACTAAGGACCCTGGATAATTGGGAGGTCTTTCCTTACATGCTGGGATCCATTTTATTTTTTTCAGTGCAGCTTTTGTTTCAGATGAGTGAAGCAGTGTATGGTTTTTGTTCAAAACCATCAAGAGAGTTCTAGCTTTTCGTAACAGTAGATCATGATCAGTGTTAGCGTTAGCATGCAAACTTTCAATTTTATTTGCCACTCTCATAATATCACTTTCCTCAAGATTGGCCTCATTTTTTAAGCCTATTTGCCTCAGAGAATGAAGAATATCTGAAGATGTAAAAACAACAGGAGGGAAGCAAATTTCCTCCTCAGCATAAAATAAGTTTTGCAGAAGTTCTACCTCAGGATCAAAGAGTTCATTTGCTGACGTAGTATTTTCCTCTGAAATCTTAATAAACTTTAGTGATGTCAGCCAATCTATCACATCTGTATTCTCATTTTTCAGAAAAGTCAGATTTTCAAGAACCCATTGCATTATCTGTGCTATTTCATCATATGAATAAAAATCACTTCTTATGTCCTGTATAACAAACTTCAAGCAATCTGTGCTCTTTAGCTGTTCTATTTTTAGCAGGTTAGCTAACCGAATAGTAGCTTCGTCACTGCTGTCAATTATTGGAACAGAAAATCTTAGTCCAGGAGGAATTTTGGCAGTGTGGTGTAATACTTTACTACCTTTTAGCCCAGTAAAAACAGGGACACTTTCATCAGATGATTTTTCAATTTTTTTAAATATTAGCAATTCCTGAATAATTCTTCTCTCTTTTTCACTTACATCAGTTAAACTAGCTAAGAATGCCCTAAGAGCATCTTTATGTGTTGACGGGAATGATGCAACCTGACTGCATAGTTTCTGTAAGGACATTTTTTCCATTATTTGTAAGACAGCACTTGGTAACGGTGGATGCGCATATTTTTTTATAAGCGGATGTTGGATAGAAGTATCTAGCTTCTTAAGTACAACTCCACCAACTTTCTGAATAATATCAGCTAAATATTCCGGGAGCTGAGTCTCAGATTCGTCTTCCAGAATGATAGGTGATGGATTCCTAAGTCTAACCAGTTCCACTGATGTTTGGTTTTCCTCCAGCAGTGTCTTGGGAATAAGCGGCATGTCATCAAACACACTCAAGTCATCAGAAAAATGTATATACAGGTTCTTCCAGACCATCTTAAGCCAGGAAACTGATGGGTGATTTTTGTCTTCCAAACCTGGATACCACTGTACCACCATGTCTCTGCCAGGCCACGTGCTATTCATAACTTCTTTAATGAGCCGAGCAAATCTTTCCGGGTTCAGAAGCTGCAGCTGAGTGCATGGCCTTCCTGAAATCATAGCAAAAGCGCAAAGCCATGAAAATCACAGAGCAGAGTTACATAACAAAGTGCTCTTGGTTGGGGNTGCCTTTTTTTTTTTAGTAGAAAAAACTGTTTGTTAAATAAAACTGCAGATAACAGCTTCCATTTCTTTTAGGAGTTAATAAAAAGCAAATACATTCCATATTAGTAAAAAAGTAAGTTGAAAATCATCAATATGTTATCACATTTTTTAGTTTGACACAAGAGTTCTCAGGCATACATAGCAATTACAGATTTACAATGAAAGTAGACTCTTCAAATGTATCTTTTTATTTGGTTGATTCTTTACATTACCCATTTGCCTAGCAGTAAATAAGAATCTAACCCGTTATTTGTCTATAACTGCAAAGATGCAAATAGATTTGAAAGATAATTTATTAGACATGGCAAAGAGCACCTTGGTGCAGATGATCTTACACTAAAACTGACAAACAACAAAACACAGTTGTGCAAGGACTGCTAAAACTCAGTTTAGATGTATATGCTTTTATTCTTACTATCAAAGTCCTCACTAGAAGAAATATATGTTAACACTCATGTCTTTATTACCAATATGACAGCTTATACTTAAAATCTACAGAACGCCTAGGGCTAAAAAATAGTACAAAATATAAAAATACCACTACCTCCCACAATATCAAAAACAACGACAAGAATGGAAGCAAGAAATCTATTTGAATTTCAGTTCTTTCTTCCAACTAGATAGTACTGCCATGTCCTTAAAAGCAACAGTCTAATTAAAGATATTATCTACAGTCCCTGCTCTGCTGGAAATCTGTAGCAAGACATCCTTCAGAAAAAAAAAAAAAAAATTGTTTTCATTTCACTTCATGCCTACAGAGCTACACATTCTGTTAGTTCTACTGAACAGAAAACACAGGTAACACAGCAGCCTTGTGAAAGAGAGATATACTTGCAGCAGTGGGCCAGAAAGATGAGATTCTACTTAAAAGTTAAGCTTAAATCCCCTTACTTGAGCAAAGAACTTTAGAAATACTGTTTTAAAAATCTACACGTGATCTTAAAATACTGAGTATCTCCCTACGGCATGGGAATTTACTAAAAAATATATTTAAAAAAAAATGAAAATATTGATCATTTCTGTGTCACATAACTACAAGGTTTTCTTCATCAATATGCATTTTCCCCTCAGTTGCATTTAGAATTCTTTACATAACTATCTTTGGTAGCTATCTTTTGGCAGCTCTATTTGGTAAGCTTTGTTTACCAGAAAGCTGGGGTAATGAGAATAGCTGATCACCAAATTCACACAAATATCACACTTCAGTCCAAACCAGTACACCTTCAGTCAACAACTGTACCTGAGAATCCCCAGAGAAGCTGTTGGGCTAGAATATAATCAGATCAATTTTTAGAAAACATCTCTTGAGTTACACATTAACATACTAAATATAGAAATGGTTATTAAGTAGCAAAATACAGTATACATTTTAGGAAAACAAAAGTAAATCTGGTTGTCTTTGTACATTAAAAAAAAATAAATTTGCATCCCATCTTCCCAAAGAAACAATACTAGAAAGTTTCTATTTCTGCAACTGTACCAGGAATCACTCTGATACAATTTCAACAGCTATATAAGTAAAATTTTTGAGACGTAAAGCTTCAAAACCTGCCAAAAACCTCTCTAATACTTATTACTTATAATAACATACAACTTCGATGGTACTACAGTTGTACTTTACAACTATGCAACATCTTAGAATGAAGAATAATTTAGGAGCAGCTAGAATGAAAAGTAGGCCACTACAATCTTGCAAAGGATTATCAAAAAGTCCTTAGGCATTTCTAGAAGATTCAGAAGAATTATATTTGTCATATTCATACACAAATGTATATTCTTCTAATCAATGAGAAGCATACTACCAACCAAGAGCAAGTTCCTACCGTAATGTCATTCAACCTAACTGCCAGAGGAATAAGAGAGACAGAAGCAAGACCTTAAACGTGACCAAAAAGGCTAGAGAGACTTTGCTGCAACTCAGAGACCAAGACTGGAAATGAAGGAATGTCCTAGAAGAATTCAGTACGGGATTGCTCTGTGAATATATAGGGTGGGTTTTTTCATTATAGACAGCTCTGCTTTTTCTGTTTAAAATGCATTCAAACATATGGTCTGTCAAACCTCTATTTTGTTTTGCTTGGTTTTTTTTTTTTTTAATTGAAGCATGGTTTCAGACCGCTTTGTGACATTCACTTGGAGGAAGTTGTCTAGGAAAATACATCTTAGAAGTCAATTTAAGGTAACATCAGTAAGAACTGGCATTATTCAAAGCTAATACTCCTGTCTTCCATACAAAGGGGGAAAAAAGGTCACAATGCAGGCTGAAGAAATACAGACTGTGACAGAATGACTGAAGACCTGATAAAGGGTATCAAGCAAAGCAAATCAACACAATGATTTATAGCCTTCTATGTCTGGTTCTGATGGCTTTAGTCTAAAAAAGCATTCTGATAAATTGAGCAATTTAAAAAAGAAGAGAGACAAGAATCTCTTTCTGAAAAGTACATGTTCTAGACATTGAAGAATAAGATAGCTCACCATATGCTCATATTTAAAAATAAGCTGGAGTGACTTCTTTGCAATGTGTTTACACAAAAAGACTTGGGATACTCAAACTTCAAATTTACCAGTCAAATGGCAGATAAGGTAAATACCAACAAACTCTGAGTAGAAAAGAGGCAAAAAAATTTTAAACCTGAAGGCTGTTAAACATAGATGCAGCAAACTTCTTCACCAAGTCTTTTGGTCAAGATTGGAAGTATTTCAATAAGTCCACACAGACACAACCATAAGCTATGAAATAACACTTGGGTAACACTTGATGAAATTATATGGTCTACAGTATGCTTAAGCTAGCTTCCTCTGGTTTTAAAAAAACACGCTGATGTGATCACTTGCGATTGTGAGGTAAGAAATGATCCACAACACCAAAACCATGACATAGCTATTGCATATGCAGATACTACAAATGCAAAATAGAATTCAGACTATCTTAAGGGGTTGAATACATGCTTTTTAGTAAGTGAGCATCTATTTTTGTTTCTGCAAATTTTCATCTTTCTTCCCTTGCCTTTGCCTTTTTGATCATTTATAATTTTCACATTTGTCATTTCCAATTCATACAACATAGTCTATTGTATTTTAAACTTTTTTTTAGATGACCAATTTATTTACGTTAACTCAGATGCAGAAAAGACATTGACTTAAGCTTGAGCATATAGCCAGTCTGTTCAACCATTAGCAATCTGTTTCACTATATGAGAACACAGAAGATTTATTACCTCGGCTTTTGGCAGCTTCTTTCAAAGCAGCTAGAACCTCAGGTTTCAGGTCATCAGAAAGTAACCTTCCTTCCAGGCCAGGAAAGAGTGATCTAAGCACACCATTTAAAAAAAAAAAAAATCAAAACCAAAAAAACACCCCACATGTTAGCAACGCATCTAATTTATTTATGCTGCTGCACAGAAATTACCAGCACAGTAATCATCATGGTAAGACAGTCACATGCAAAGCAATCGAGCAATCGCTTTCATATGCAGAATTGGGTTTTCAGTAGTCATTTTCTTATAAATGAGAAAATCATACATTTAGATGCAGAGAGTAGTAAGAAACTATTTTTTCCAACTATTCTTTTTTTCAAAGCAGGTCTAAGCCAGTTTTCTTTTGATAGAGAAAATAGGATTGAAAATTAGTTTCATCTATTCTTATTTTAACAAAAAAAAAAAAAAATAAACCCCACTATACTATGTCTCTTGAAGATTCTGTTTCAAAGCATACAAAAAAATACAACATGTGATTCTAGGTCTTCAAAAGATCTGTGGATTCCAAAAGATCTGCAGATAGTGGTTAAGATTATCGTAGCCAGGAGTCGGTCTCATCCTGCCCTTCCCTCCCCTTCCTTTATGGTAGCACTTAAAACTAAATAGTTTTTCCAAGTTTTTTCTTTTTTTTTTTTTTCCCCAAGGTCTTCCTTAAATCAAACATAACTATCTAGTCTAATTCTGACAGCAGGCATATCTGTTACACATAAACCAACACAGAATCTTTCTTGTTCTTCCACAAGTGTTAGAAGAAAGATATTCATAAGAGCTTATTTCAACTTTTTAAGCCAAACTCTTAAGTTTAAAATGTTTTAAAACATCTAGCAGAAGTCATTTATCATACTTATAACATTAGAATTAAAAATAATTACTGTAGGCAAGAATAGAGGCAAATAAAGCACTACTATTTTAGATTTCTGAATTATCATAGCTAGCAAGTAGATTTATACCTGGTATAACATGCTGTTGTGTAAGTTCTACAACACTAACCAAACAAAGACCATTACCAACACAAAACAGAGTAAGATATAGTAGTATCATTGAATTCCCCTCAAAAAATATCTAGATCACATGATTCTTTATAAACTTACAAAGGCAAGTAGCTGTCACTTTTCAAATGAGACATATGTATGTCTGTGCGTATGGACAGAAAACAAGAGTTCTGTATCTATGCATTATTATATTATATTACAGGCTTCTGCATATCACCTTGTGTGCTGATAAGCAAGTAACAGTCTGAAGCATTTAAAATGAAAAAACAAACAGTATTTAAAATATTTCGTATACCTGGGATATTCTTCTGAGGTTATGTAAACTACATCCTGTTCTGACACAGATGAGGAAAAAGGAATAAAATTTCCATTTTGTAATGGCAAAAGCTCCAATCCAATCAGTTCACTGTAGACTCCATCAGAAAGCACAAATTCTAAAAGATGAAGCTTCTCTTCAGCAGTTCCACTGTGTCCAGATTTCCTCAGTGCTTGCCGTACTACAGCAGGAGTAACTTTTTTCACAGCTTTAGCAGCAGAAATAGTAAGATGCACTGCACTAGCAATATTTGCTGGTACCTTGGCAATCTGCTTCCCTGAATTCTGGAGGTAGTTGAGAACAGACTGTGTGTACTCCAAACTCTCATCCATTTCAGAAAAGTGCACCTGTTCAACCTGTATCCACTGATTACTCACTGAGTAAATAACTGTATGCTGGAGCAGCTCTTTAAAGAGAGGTACTACAATTGGTTTCCAAGGTACCCTGATTTTGTTCTCATCAGGCCATAACCTATAAATTCTTTCAGCTGACAATGGAAAATCTGAATTCTTCTCAGTCTCCATTCGTTTGATAGCTTCCAAAATAAGGGTGGTATATGCCTTTGGCACAATATTCACCACGAGAAGATCATTCCACAAAGCCGCTGGATCTCTCCATTGATCCAGCTCTCGCCATTTGATACTCCTTCTATTGTCGGTGAGACCAAAGAAACCACTAACATGAACTGGGAGTCCAGTTTTGCTTTCTTCACCTGGAGGCAAAGGCAAAAAACAAAATGCTCTTCCTGAAAAGTCTGCTACAGCTCCTTTTTCCTCCTCATTAGTTGATAAAGACATGGCTATTCCAATAGTAGGAACAAATTTCAAGTCATCAGCTAAACTATCCAGTTCAGTACACATTCCTCGACCACCTACACAATTACACACCAACCAAGATGTTTTCTGTGCGTCCTTAACGCTCTCATCTTCTACAACTATATTTACATGGTATGTCACACATGTTATGCTATTGCTTGGAACTCCTTTACAATACTGATTTATTGCAGTTCCTAAGATCTTGATAGAATTTGGTCTTTCATGTTTCAAGGCCTTGTTCTCACTAGCAGTTACTCTAAAAATCAGCCTCTCAGTTCCATCAGCTTCCCTAACATGCAATGACACATCCTGAACACTCTTCAGGAAGAGCAATACTGTGTCTGCATCTGCTCTGAAGGACTCAAACAGCTCCAGAACCTTCTGTTTGTCGTAAACATTGCTGCTCAGCTGGGAAGGCTGCAGACGAAGTGGGAAACGAAAAAAGGTACCAGGAAAGTTTCCATTCTTAAAGGTTTCCTTAGTGCTGCCAAACACACCAATGAATGGAGCAAACTGGTCTGTAAGTTCATTGATTTCCTTGCTATCTTCTTTTAGATTCCAGCACTGGCCTGATTCATGAGGTCCAAAAAGGGTTTGATGGGGATCAAGCATTCCAATCTGGTCACCACTGAAAATGCTAGGGACATCTGTATACATAAAAAACAACTATTAGTAATCCTAAAACAACATGCTTTTCAAGTACAGTCTTAAGGAACAAATTTTAAAAGGGTAAGAAAAAAAATGTTATAAAACAGCAAAGGACCTACTCTAAATCTGATAACGTACAATTCAGCACTTACTGACAGGAAAAAAACAAGCACGCCTCTATTTTGCAATTAAATATTTGCATTTTAGCAAATAGTGAGCAACAAAAAGTGTAATTCTTTTCAACTCTATACTTTCATCTTTCCAATATTTTCAGGAAAAAAAAAACAAAAGAATTTAATATACTAAAGATGTATTCTATTACATTCATACTTTGCAGATCTTGAAGGCTTGCAAAGAGTAATCTTGTACATTTAAAAGCATAATTCCCAGAATTATCAAGCTGCTGAACTTACTAACTAAGCTTTTATCCATGCTCTACTAAGCAAAATATTGTGAAAAAGCATCCTGCGTCTTACAAACTCACTTCACAAGTCAAAAATGTTATTTCAGCAAAAATTTGCTTCTTATCCTGTACTATTACAACTATTATGTAGACTGTAAGCACTATTTACACTATGTGCTTCTTCTGTACAGCAGTAAAACACTTTGCCGGAGTAACAGATTTCAAGACTGAATATTACCAGGTGTGAAAGAGTATGTACTATCTCTCTCAAATGTAAATGTGCCTCTATTATGGAATATCTTTTCTAGCATGAAATAAAATCACTGCCCATTACACAAAGAACCTGTGTAAAAGTTTCTGTCTAGTCTGAACTTTCACACTTCTACTTGCATATCTGCCCTGCTAGCAGAAGAAAAAAACATCCTCCAAAACCCTTCAAAATCCAAAGGTTACCTTTACGGAGTTTTAAAAAATATGAAGGAAATTTAGCCAAGGATCTAATTTAAAAATGCACTATAGAGAAAATATTAAATTTTTGATGACAGTATAAAATAAAGAACTCAAAATGTCCAACATTTTCATTTTTAAATATCTACTGAGAGTACCTGTTATATGATAAACCGAATTAAAGCCAATTCCAAATCTTCCAACTTTCAGGGGATCATCTTTCTTCCTGCTTCTTGCTATTTCCTGTATACCATGCCAGTCCTCAGGGGTGAAAATTGCATCGTTGTATGCATAAAATGCTGGCCCTATAATAAATAATTAAGTGTTAAAAAAATGACAGCAGAAAACCATTTACTGTTAAAAATTTCTAGGAAACGGACTCACAGAACTGAGGAAGTGTTTCTTTAAAGTATGCATTTGCAAATTTAATGAGGAAGCAACAACTCAAGCTGACATCAAATTATGCTTGGGCATGAAAGGAAGGTGTAGAGTTGCAGCAAAAGCAGAAGCAAGAAGATGGATTTACCTCTGTACATGGTATCTAAAAGATGTATATTCTTATATCATATCTAGTCTGGTGTCCACTTTTTAAAAGAATGATTCTGAAAAACTGAACAGAAAGCAGAAACCAACAAAACTTCTGAAAAAAGTGTCCTGTGGCAAAACACTTTAACTCAATCTGTTCAGTCTATCAAAAAGATGTTTTAAAGATGTACTCATCACAGTCTGCTCATACCTCCACTGGAAGGGAATACATGGCAAGATATAACAATAACCTGTGCCTAGTAAGTAAGAGAGACAAATTCAGATTAGAAGACATAACGAGGCTGACTAACAACTGAAAAAAGCTAGAAACAAGCAGTAGTGGACTATTCATAATTGAAATCTTCAAATCACAACTGAATACTTTTTGGGATGATTACGCAAACTAATTTGATTGATAAATACATAACTGACCCCTATCACACAAAGCCATATCTGATGATGTAAAAACCTTTTGTATGGAGCAAATTTGGTATAAGGAGGAGAGAAGAAGAGGTGAGGAAGAAAACAGAACTGCCTGGAGAGTACTGAAATGTAAGGGGCTAGGGTAACCTTTACATTAAGAACTGGAGATAGCTCTCAAAAGGTAGAGATTAATTGCAAAAAAAAAAATCTGAAAATGATTGTCTAATACCACGAACTTTCTTTTATCCTATGTCTTACTTATTGAATTTTGTTTAGTTGCTCTACTAAAGTTGCTTTTTTGCATTTTGGGATATGGAGTAAACCTAGGAAAACAAACACTGGGATACACAGTCACCCTGGGAGAAGTGATTTAGAATAAAGCAGCACATGAAGACTTTCCTCAAACTGGAAGCAGTTGGAAAGCTGCTACTGACAACCTGCAAGAAGACAGTGCAAGTCCTTCAATACCAAACACTAGCTTTGGAAAAGAATTACCAACATTAGAACATCGACAAAATATGCACTTAGTACGGTGGAAGTGGCAATGGAGTCATCCCTATATGGTCATCTCCACACAGCAAGGAGAAAAACACAGAACCACAGGCATATTGAAGAATAATGGCCCAAATTAATAAAGATTATATTCACCCTGATATTGTGCCATGTCCTTTGACCATAGAGTTTCTGTTCCATACTGAGTTTCATCATATAAAAACCTAACCTCTGTGGCACCAGCATCTTCTGCATTCTGTATCAGTTCCTGAGACAGCAAAAAAACAAAGAAAAAATTTTAATGTTGTACAGATTCTAGCAATGGCTGCCCAACTTAAACAGTAGAAAAGAGTAAGCAACTGTCTCAAGTGTAATTGTTTTCATACTTTTCAACCAAAATAATTTTATCCAGTTTACCTCAATGAAAACAGACAACGTTACAAAAGGAATATTGAGACATACACTATAAGAGTAATTTGAATTTGGAGCCCAAATACCACACACAAGCAGTATTTGTAAAGTTTAGGTATAAGCTACTGAACCGTTACTAGTATAACTAGATTCTTGCAAATCAGAGTTGTACAAGTCTCAAAACAATGCAAGGTAACAGGAAAAAAAAAAAAAATATCAAAGTTTGCTGGTAAGCCCACACAACAACTGAGGCAACAAATCATAAAGGGGCAATACACAGCACTTTTCTTTACATCAACTGAATTCTCTTTGAGTTAACATTTCAGAGTACGAACCAACTGTTCAAGAGCCACGGTGCTCACTTCTAACACTCCTTCAGCAAAGGTCTGCAGAACAGTTCTGACCAGTAACTCTGTAAATCATGAACCAACAGAGCTTACCTGTTAAATGAAGCCCATAGACTAGAAAGATGCTTATATTAAGACTGAGTATTTGTTAAGTAGTATTAGTAGTGGTGAGAGCTATGGAAAACTCTAATAACTAAAATGTCAATAAACTAGTTCTGTAAACACTACCACTAATAAAATATGCCTATCCGGTCCCATTTACATCAACAGCATTATACAGTGCAGACACGTAAGCATGCTTATAAATACCTACAGGATTAGAGTTTCATACAATGCTTCACACAATGTATCAGGGCTCCAAAGATACACACTCATATATATATATATACACACACACATACACACATGTGTATGTTTGTGTGGGTATACATAGGTTTGGCGTAAGGAAGTATGTTAGCTGAACTGAAAAGCTATACAGGTACATCGCATCACATCCAATGTATTAATACAATAAATTTCATTTAATTATGCATAAAAATAAAAGACTTGCTAGCAAGATGAATCTTTACTTTAAAATGCATCAACTAGCAGCAGATATTTCAGATTAGGTTTCATTCCAATATACTGTTGACAGTAAAACAAGCTCATTGTTATCTAATACCAAAAATATAACCCCTCAATTTTTCACTTTGTGACAGTATCTTCCCTCTATAAGGCATATCACACAAGTAACCAAAACATATTTATATTGATACTTCTACGTAATTTTGAAGCAAGACGAAATAGCAAGAAATATACTTGTAGTTCAGCATACATAATACCTTTTTAAAGACTCTCCATGAGGTATTCAATTACAAAAACACACACATTCTTCTTCTAAAAGAATAATTATGGCAATCATTCAAGAAGACACAGAAAGATAGCCAAAGCTTCTTGAAATATTAAATATGAAACTACATGACCACCATGTAGTCAGAGATTTGCATTCATGCTGTGGCATATGGAACATCTGCTATATTCAGCTGTAACAGCATTGCATTTGAAGAATCCAAACAGTGAAATCCATTTTAACAGATCAGCAAAATTCCTGGTAGTAATCCCTCCCTAACAGTCCATTAACTCTAAATTGCAAACCATGAAAAGAGCAACATGTCTACTTTAAGATTTACCTATCTGATTTCTAAGGACATATCCTATCTCTTCACAGTGGAATGAAGTAATGAGTTCAAATTGTTAACAGCTGAATCTTTCATGATTCAAATTCACCCTACATATTCAACTAGTACGGGGAAATAGTAAAAATGTAAGCACCCATCCTATGAATGGACACTGCTCAGAACATATCCAGGATGTAGTTTGCCAAAACAGTTGAAGATATGCTTATCTTAAGCGTTCACACTAAAAACAATCAACTTCTAATTCCACAGTTGCAAAGAAAACCTTCCAAGAGATAGCAGAAACTCTCATCATCTGTCACCATTTGTACTGGTGTGCTTTATATATACAGATGTATATATCTGTACCAAACCCCATTAGTTAGAACCCAGTATTCCCATACACTAACAAAATCCATTTCTTAACATCCATGTGATGAAGCATTCTGATTGAGAAGCTTAACATGGAACTATGAACTAACAAATCCAGATGCTCTTCAAAAAATCAAACTGTCACCTGCAGCCGTTAGCACAGGAAGCTACGATAAAACAGACAAATCATCTTCTACAGATACCTGTCTTTCCCCTTGTGGGACTTGATAAAGTTAGGATGATCTATATTTTACCACATCATAGACTCATAGAATGGTTTGGGTTGGAATGGACCCTTAAAGATCATCAAGCAGCGACATATTTCACTAGACTAGGTTGCTCAAAGCCTTGTTCAACCCGACTTTGAACACTTCCAATGATGAAGCATCCACAGCTTCTCTAAGCAACCTCTTCCAGTGTCTCACCATGCTCATTGTAAAATATTTCTTCCTTATGTCCAATCTCAACCTGCCCTCTTTCAGTTTAAAACCATTCCCCCTTGTCCTGTCACAACAGGCCTCAGTATCAAGTCTCTCTCCTTCTTCCTTATGAGCCCCCTTTGTATGTTAAAAGGCTGCAATAGCGTCTTGTCAGAGCTTTCTCTTCCGCAGGCTGAGCAATCCTAACTCTCTCAGCCCTTCTTCACAAGAGACAGGTTCCAGCCCTGTGAGGTGATATAAACTCCATTCCACCAGTTCACCATCCTATTTACTGAAAAATTTTTTAATGCTTAAATCGACATTGTCATTTCCATTGTTTGGCTTGTACACATAACATTCAAACGTGGCGCATCACAACATAACATGCCCTACTGACGCATACTTTGAAGTCTCCTGGACCAATGAATAAACACCATAAAGAACACTAACCTCAGTTCAGAAAATCCTGTGACTTTTTTTTGTAATAAGAACCAGTATCTAGACTAAAAATGCTTTTCAGCCCGTACAAAACTGTTGGGTTCATTATTGTTATCACTCTTAGAGTGAGTCTCACAAAAGCCACTCAAAGATTCCCACTACAGAAGTGCTCTTAATCTAATGATGAAACTTTGTGAAACTGTCAAAGTTCCCTGAGGAAAATATACCTAGCTACCCAGAAATTCTACAATAAAATCTTGTATTAAAGTCATCAGCTTATTCCCATCTTACACTAAGATAATCCCTCCCAAAAAACTGTATATACTATTAGGTGGTTTTACCATAGCTTACAGCAGAGATGAACTGTAAAGTAACAAGCAAAATAAACATTTTAGATAGCTTATATTCACATAAAGTATATAATGAAATCTCTGACTTAATTTTATTATCTGCATTTTATGTCTATTCTTTATAAATTGCAATGGCATCTGTGACGAGCAAACCCAGAGACATTAAACACACACACACCAAAAAAAGCCACACAATTCACTTTGCCTTGTCTACAGAAATGGAAACATGGATCTCCTGTGCTAGAATGAATATCTAATGAGGTACAACAACTGCAAGACTTGCTGGAAATTGTTAAACTAATGGTATTATGTCATGCATATTGAATGATTGCTAAAAATACCATTTATTGTATACCTTAAGAATCTGTCCTCCCTCTGGGTATCTTCTCAAAATATCCTTAAGAAAATCAACAAGCGGTGGTGTTGTTTGTCCAAAGCGACCTAACAAACAAACAAAAAGTAAAGTATTATGTTACTACGCACTTAATTTCAGATTTTAAAAAAAATTACTAAACAATTACTGAGAATTTAGAAAAAAAAATTTACATTAACTCAAGACCTAATACTGTAAAATCTTGTATTTCTAAAAGCAGCTGTAGAAATACTACATTACAAATATTTTTATTAAAAAAATATTTTAATTATAGCAGTCTTGATGTGTCTCTATCTTGTTCCGTATCTGGATGAAACAGATTTGGGGGCCAAGTTTTTTAATCTCTTACACCCCAAGTGCAACTCCTGGATGTTCAAATATAGCAACTTCTAAAGGACTACAACTTTTTCAGCAGCAGGACAGTATTCTAGGGCAGCATAACTTTTTTATAGCCAGGGATGATTCCTACAGACAGCTACACACAGGCACAGTATATTTTGGTTCTAGCGTACGCTCCCTGTTCTGGCACACCGTCGTGCTGGGCCTGGTGCTAGCTTTGGCATTCCCTGAGCTTAGCACAGGAGGTAAAACGAGTCTCAGAAAGGTACTAACAAGCGTTATGAAGTCCTGCTCTGAGAGAAAGAATCTACCACAGAATGCAAGGATCAACACTCTTCAGTTCAAACTCCAGTCTAGGACTATAGAGCAGCTCCCTAAATCCAAACCTGTAAAATACGTGCTTCAAACAAATATTAAGAATGCAATTCCCACAAGGAAAACAGACTCTACTGATGCTCCTTCTACCATTTCCTTTTAAAGTTATTAATAAGTAATAATTCTCTCTCTCTCCCTCTCCCGCCTATACACGTATCTATGTAAAGTACACAGATCCAAACACCCACACATTATATGTATTACGGAATTAAAAAAATTAGACAAAGAACCAACACAGAATACTCAGCAATGTGGAAAAAGTTGATAGATAAGAGTCATTTATTTGCTGAGAAAATATCAAGTAAAAATGTCAAACATCTTGTCTTCACACAACTTTCATATCACTCTTTACTTAAGGTAAGTTCACAGCATCAATTAAAAAAACCACCAAGAAATTCCAACTCACAGCTGAAAGCGTGGAAGGTATTTTATAACCTTTGTTATTATTTTTACAGTATATAGAAGTATATGAAAGTAAACATGCAATATGCAAACTTCCAAAATAAGGTGAACTGATCAACAGTAGGAAAGCTTGGGTGTTTCTTTTCTTAAAAGAAATTCTCTAAAAATCAATAAACCGATCTTCTTTAAGTCTAACTTGGGCAGGCAGGCGGAAGTGTTTAGACAACACATTTCACTATGGGAACCACAAAACCAGACATGCAGCTTTGAAGTGACAGGACTGAAGACAGACATTCTAAATCTTTACATCTAAGAGCAGAGCTGCTCTATGTATGTTGCAGAAATTACTCTGTCTTGAGATAATGACTTACTGCACCCTGTCAAAGGCTAAACTGATTTTTCTTGAGTATTAGAGTTGGTCATATTGAACACAAAATTGGTTCCACAGATCTGTAGGATAAACTTTTTCCACAATAAGGACAGACAAGCATTGGTATAGGAGCCCAGAGAGCCTGTGCAGTCTCCATCCTTGCAGGCTTTCCAAACTGGACCAGATCAAGCCTTGAACAACCTGGTCTGACCTCAGAGCTGAGCCTGCTTTGAGCAGAAGGTTGGAGTAGAGACCCCCCGATGTCTTTTCCAGCATGAATGATTCTGTGATCATACAAAAAGGTTATGCATTCTTTGACAGACACCAGTGATGAATGAATACACAGGTAACAAGGGTAAGTACTTCAGCAACCAATGTGCTTGGCTCTACTGTCCATGAACTTCCTGAAGTTAGAAATTCACAGCCTTCCTTGATTCCCTTGCTGTAAGGAAAAATATCAGAACCGAAAGACTCCAGAATGAACACGAAGGCTGGTATAAAAAGCCTTCAGATCTTTTATATTAACTTACATCAGATTTGTGGGCCAGAAAAACACAGGTGCTTCATCTAGACGTGGACTGCTTAGAGTGCTATCTCTAAAAAAAAAATCTCACGGAAAATAGCCCATTCCTAGGCACAAAAACCAGCAACAGTTTTTCTTTCCCATGAAAGATTTCTTAGGACTACTACACTATCTTCTCCATATACTTGCATGGCAAAAAAAAAAAAAAAGATCAGAGAATCAAAACAAATTTTATTTAGTCTATCACAGCCTACATAGGGTAAAAAGTTATCAGAGCAAACAGCCAGGAGCGAGAGAAAGAAACGCATTTGATGCAATAGAACCATGTGGTTCACTTCCATAGGCATTTTCTAACTATTGCGCAAACTAGAGAATGTGAACATGAACTTCTAGCTAATATACATATGCTTCATTTTCCTCTGTCACATCAGCCAGTACACTCATGGCTTACATAGGCTAAGAAATACGATGTTTTGTGACACCAAATAAAATATCTGCATGAAAAGGAGGGTTTCCTTCTTCATCATACCATCCCATTAGCATTTATTTCATTCTCTTATATTAATGCTAGCAACCAAGTAACATAATCATTACAGGCTTTACTTCAAGCCTTTCTGAAGATATTCAGGTATCATAATCTAATTCAGGACACTATGTAAGCAGATACACATATTTATTACAAAAATTGCAGGTAACTAAACATACAGAACTAGAAGAAAAACAAATGAACAAAAAAAAAAAATCAGAGGAAATCAAAAGCTTTTTACCAATGGAATAGTTTTCTCTACTGAAAAGATATCCTTTTGGTAACTGAACTGCTTACAAGTATTCAACTTACTTTATATGGGACAAGGCAGCTATTAATGCTACTGCAAGGCAAGTCTTATTGATTCTCAAGGACAGCAATATTATACTTTCTACATGTGAAATTACAAAGAAAAAAACACCAAGGCACTTAAAAAGAGAAGTTCAATTTTCTTGGAGCAGAATGAAAAGAATTAAGTGAAGGGATACCTAGGACTTAGAAAAATAATTGCTTCCCATCTAAAGAAAAGAGTCATTTCATTTAACTCCAGACAGTGTTAGAAAGTGCTTTGACCTTCCAGTTTATAAGCTGAGACAAGTAGTTTCCATACCTCCTCCTTTCAACCCTTTTGACTGAAGCTTCAGAAAAACTTGATTTTGAGACTTCTGAAGATCCACAATCTTGGTACCATCAGATAACTGAAATAAAAAATTACATCTTTATCAGAACATTCTGCAGCATAAATAGTTCACTATAGCTTAATTTCCTACATTCTATGAAGTCTGATTTTATCTGAAAGTATACAAATACTCTGAAATATCCAATATTCAGTTTGAGCAGCATTTCAGTCCCTGAGGTCTAGGGTGGCCTCCTTTGCCTAATAATATTCTTCACATGAAGTATCAGTTTGTCAACAACAGGACCAAAAAATACAGCCAAACAAATCAGGTGGAAAAATGCTTATAGAAGCATATGAAGAGCGAGACATGACCTCCCATTTTCACATTTGAAATGTTCCATGGTCTGGGAACTTCTTGAAAGCATACAACTACAAGAGTTATCGTTCTAAGGTGCAGGCCCATAAAGAAAATAAACATATACAGGAAGTATATGGTGTGTGCACTCTAAAAAGTACATATGGGTATGCAATTTCATAGCAGCTTTAAACTAAGTAGTATCAGTTCAAAGCAGCTAGTAATACAGAATGCACAACGACAGAAGATACATCACAGAAACACCCCTGAAAAGATTGACAGCCTCATCTCCCCATTCCCTCTATACACAGACCAATGGACTCACCAGGAACACCACAGAGAAACCGGGACAAACTAAGCAACAAACTGAGCAGCCATTGGGAAAACTATTTAGTAATCATAGAGCATTATGGTTTTGTTGCAATTCTAGTTTCATATTATATGTGTGTCCCAGTCATATATGATGCGCTGCTAAAATAGTCCCATACGACATGATGTTATCCTGCATTCCACAATAACAAATGCAGAAACAGCAAGTTGTGCTGTGCTAATTAGAAACTTAACCAATTCAAATCAGTTTCCTCTTATAGTAGACTCTATTAAAGTCTTATTACATGACACTATATTATTATATTAGTCTCAGTTTATAGCAAAATTCAGGACTATTTCCTCACTTTGATGAGTAAAACCAAAACACTAGTAAGAAGTAGGTGCTTACACAGATGTAGATGCTTACAATCTAACTACATTTAGTAAGTAAAAGACAGTCCTAGACTACAGTATGTAGTCATAATGTAAAAACATTGTTAAGAAAAAATTTATATCCCTTTTTACTTAAACCAGTTTCAAATAGTAGTTACAACAACGATGCATGTATCATAAGTTTCTACAGAAATGTTTTACTTGAGATGATCTTGTTTCAAGACGTAAAACAGCTTAAACTGGGTATACCATCTACTCAGGGCTTGCTAAAATCAGAAAGAATCCACAGAATGCTGTAACACATCACCAAGTATTAACGGGATAGAATAACTGCATTTTCTCAGGTAGGATTTTAGGAGCAAAACACCAGCAGAAACTAGGAGAATTAATAGATTCAAAGTTTAACACCGTAAGGAATTATGACAGAAAGAGATACTGGATTTTATTTAACACCTGTAAATTGCCAGTAAAAGCTTGAATAGAAAAGAACATTTACTGATGAATATTCTACTACCTCAGTAAATTAAAAAAATAACTTAAATCCAGTAGACAGGAGCTCAAAAGTTTATAAAGGATTTTCAAAATTGCTACAGTACAAATATTCCCGTATGTATTTTCATTTAATATTTAAAAAAGTAATAATCAGAATAGCTATTAGAGTCTGCTTACTGACTGCTCCCTGCCAAAAGATAGTTTTCTGTGCCAGACAGAGCGCTGCTTAAATCTTCACTTCCAGAAAAATTTTAGAACGTGATACACAGACCTCCTTCCCACAAACAGGAAGGCCTGGAGAGAACAAAATCAAGGACACACAAAACTAGGCAAGAAAATGAAAGATAAACTACATAGGCAGTTTGTTTCAAACCTGAGCGCTCAAAGATTACTTGTGTTCCCCATGCAGGTTCTTAAAAGCTTCTTGAGCAATACAACTACTAACACGTAGTTCTTTCCTAGGATCATAGAATGGTTTGGGCTGGAAGGGACCTTTAAACATCATTATGTCCAACCCTCCCTGCAGGGACATCTTCCACTAGAGCAGGCTGCTGAAAGCTTTGTTCAACCTCACCCTGAACACTTCCAAGGATGGGGCATCCACGAATTCTCTGAGCAACCTGCTCCAGTATCTAAACGTGCTCAGAATAAAATATTTCCTCCTTATGTCCAATATAAACCTACCCTCTTTCAGTTTAAAACTATTTCCCCTTGTCCTGTCACTACAGGCCTCAGTATAAAGTCCCTCTCCAACCTTCTTACGAGCCCCCTTTGTATGTTGAAAGGCCGCGATAAGTTCTCGCCAGAGCCTTCTCTTCTCCTTTATGCCTTTGCAAGCCCCCTTGTGCTACTTAGCCCTAATTTCCAACCTCCTCTCTCTCCCCTTCTTGACTCCACTCATCCTACCCCACCAGTATCTCCAGGTTTCCATTTCCCAAGAGTGTGGCTAGAAGCACGCCAAGCAGTGCTGAAACGGTGACACTAGGCTGCTGCCTTCAACAGAACAAGGGCCACTCACTGATTTGACTCTCTCTGCTGCACCCAGACCTCCATTTTTAACTTGTAAAAGCTTCCTGTCATGGCAACATCAACTCTGCTGTTGAAGCTGGTGAGCTGGTGAGAAAATCAATTAAAGACTGAAAGGAAGCCAGAACAAGCACATCAGCACTCTCAGGTGAATCTTCTGCTCCCTTCTAAGTAAGTAAGTATTAAGTACGTGGATTATGTCAGGAAAAGACACAGAAACCTGAATGATAAGAGCTAGCATCATCAAGAGAAGTACGAGGTTCACCTGCTTGTCCAAACCATGCTTCCCGTGAGAGGCTCGCACCTGAGGCCGCCCACCCACCGCAGACCTGGCAAGGCGCAGAAGGCCGCCGGCTGCTGTGAGAGGCCGCCGGAGAAGTCCCCGCCGCGCCCCG
>VXAK01004286.1:0-42196 GCA_013399435.1 Arenaria interpres | reverse complement strand
GTGGAAAGTCCTCCTGGAGGAGGGCAGGCCGGCAGGGAAGCACGGGGAGCCTCCATCCACATAGTTCCCAGCACTCGGGCACCGGCCCAGGGAGCAGACAAGGTTACAGCCGACAAACCTCGTGTTTCACACGGATGCAGAACCTCATTTTTCTGCTCCTCTGTCAGTCATTTCATTGATCATGAGTACTTCCAGGGGGCCCACAGGAGAGATGGGGAGGAACTCTTTATGAGGGAGTGTAGCAATAGGATGAGGGGTAATGGTTTTAAACTGAAAGAGGGGAGATTTAGATTAGACATTAGGAAGAAATTCTTTACTGTGAGGGTGGTGAGACACTGGAACAGGTTGCCCAGAGAAGCTGTGGATGCCCCATCCCTGGAAGTGTTCAAGGCCACGTTGGTTGAGGTTTTGAGCAACCTGATCTAGTGGGAGGTGTCCCTGCCCATGGCAGGGGGCTTGGAATGATGACCTTAGATGATCTTTAAGGTCTCTTCCAACTCCAACCATTCTATGATTTATTGCTATGCATCTTCTGCTTCATCTCATAGAGTGTATGGTAAGTCCTCATGCTATTCAAAACTTATGGAAAGTGCTCACCCTCCTGAAAACAGAGATTTAGTCTATCTGTGACCCCAATTAGCTAAGGGGACCTTGAGAAAGTTGTGGAGGGGGCCAAGAGAAACTTCCAAGTTTCAACATGTGCAAAGTTCTGCAGCTGGGACCGTGGGCTGCGTGTCACTGATGGGCTGAGTAGCAGCGTTGCTTCAAAGGAGTTGGGGGATACCAGGCTGAATATAAGGCAACATTGTGCTCTCTCTGGAAGGAGGATGACCAGCAGATCAAGGGAAGTAGGTCTCTGCTCAGTGCTAATGCTGAGTATCTAGGATATTGTCACCAGAGCGTGATGTTTTGGGCTTCCTCTAACACTGTCAGGCACCCAAAGCGCGTGAGCTACAAGGAGAAGATGGAGGAGTTGGGCTTCTTTAGTCTGAGGAGATGGAGACTAAGGTGCAGTATGGTAACATTCCACAACTACCTAAGGGCAGTTACAAAGGCTGGCGATGGAATTGAACCCTTCTTACGAATGCAAGACTGTAACAAGGGGCAGTGGCAACAAACTGCAGCTTAGGAGTTTCACACAGGACAGTAGGAAAAAACCCTGTCACTAGGAGAGCAGGGCAGTACTGGCACAGGCTCTCTAGAGGCACTCTTCATATTGGGATATTTCCAAGGCTTAGCCATGACTGACCTGATCCAGTATTGGTGATCCTCCTGCTTTGAGCAGGAAGATGGACTACAGCCCTCCAGCCAACAATTCCATTTCATTCCGACAGGTCCTCAGTTCCAGACCCTGACTAACCTAAAACATTTATGACTCTACTCAGTGACAGAGTTAAAACTGCCACTTGGCAGAAACAGATAGCAAAGCTTCTGTGGACGGGGGGAAAGACATAATGAAACTGTTCGCAGAAAGCGTATGAAGCTAAGAAAAGATAAGCCCACTAAAATGGAAGGAAGCTTTAAAAGCACAAAGGTCAGGTGGACCAAGATCCAACACAGTATCTAGGTAGACAGAGCTTTGCCAGTGCTGCAACATCTTACTTCATTCATCAGCAATACGTGTATATTGAATAATACAGCATTATAAGAAAATGTTAGAAATGTTGTGGGTCTGATCCTGCCTTCACCAGAAATAATAGTAAAGAATATATTTTAACTTAAACCAGATGGATCTAACTCTCTGCTTTAGTTTAGAGATTGGTTCATTTTTCTATCGTTTCGTCTTTTTAACTTTCCATTTTGTTACATCCCCTTCACAGTGTGTCATCACAGATTTTTTTCATCTTATGTCCAAAGGAACAAGCAGGCTGCCTTCCAGTCTCTCCATTTTATCTTTTTATGTCTTGATACCAAGGGAATATACTACCTGAAGAAGGCTAGTGGCAGGAGAGGCACAAGTTTGGATGTCTGGACAAGATGGAAGGAGCAAAACCTAGTGCAGCCTCATTCATATCAGCTACTAAAACAGTTTCCCAACCACATGAACCACCAAGCCACACTAGCAAAATAAAATTCCTCTTCACCAGCTGGGATCATAGCAGCGATTTAGTGTTTTATGAAGAGTGCACAATGTTTGAATGGGATCCTGGAGAGAGCCAGAACCATCTCAACTCTCTATGCTGAACATTTCAAATGGTGGGACACATTCAGGGGCACAGGCAATCCTGCTGTCAATAACTGACCGAGGTTCCCCAACCCATGTCACGTCACATGACAAGGCAATACTCCCAAATTATGTGCTGTGATGATTTAACATTAAAAAGGAGGAAAAAAACCCCAGGTACCACAGATTCTGTCTGGTATGTGACCTCTGCAGTAGAGGAGGAGGACCTGGGAAGAACTGGTGATAGGTAACTGGAACTATGCAAGGTTCCAGACAAAGGAGTTGGATTCCTGAGCTCCTAGAAATCAGCCGTACCCGCTCCCCTCATAAATCTGATCCTCTTGTTACAACGAAGACCGTTTTTTCATACTGGCAGGAATCAATGTCCCATTTCTATTTACCATGGGACACCTTTCATTTGCCTCTCCTTTATCATGTGTTTTCTACTCTGTTTTCCCTTTTTGGAGATTTCTGCCTTTGGGTTGGCATTTTTTCTGTCCATCTAGATAGAAACAAGATGTTCATCCTCTTAGTGCCTCTGTATTAGTAGAGTAAGCATGGCTAAAGCATGTGTCCCAATGCAGCCCTTTGATCATCCGCACTGCTTAATTGTTGGCATGCTTCTTGGCACAGTTTTGACCTGTAACCACCACCAGTCTTCAGGACAATGATCAGGCATGGTTCATAAACCAGGAACAACTCCCCACAGGCAGAAAGGACAAGGACATTTTGTTTTAGGGCCAAAGGCTGTTCAGGTTTTTTAGATGTGAGCTGTACTATGCCAATTACCCTTTGATTTCTGGCCCCTTCCCGGGGCCCCATCCCGTTTTATTTATTGGCTAGATGTTGCTACTGATGAGAATAAGTAGGACTCCCACTGTTTTCAGTGATTCCAAAATTTCAAATTGCCAATTTCATGGCATAGCCTCCTAACAAGAGAAGGCACTGATTTAAGTAACAAAGACAAGGAAATTGAACACTTGTCCTGATACCAGACCCAAAGAATGGGGAAAAACAAACTCTTCCTAAACTCTACCAAAAAAAAAAAAAAAAAAGAGAAGTATTCCAAGTACAGTTTCAGTAGAAAACCTATTTGCAGAAACTTAATTGGAATTTAAAGCCACTCCTACAGCATTAGTTGTAATGCTGATTTCTATCAACAGCATTCTGGCCATTCATCTGGCAAGGAACGTAGAATATAAATCTCCTTTATATTACAAACTGATTTATACATATCCTCTTACCCATTAGCAAACTCTGGGTTTTTTACAGCTTATGGCAGCGACATTTGTAAACCTTATTTTTTTCCTGTTATCTAAATAAAAATATCCTAAAAAAGTGACTATATAGAAATTGCACTGTCTGATCGAAAAGGAGTACAGGTTCCAGTCTGCAGATTTTTGCAACAAAAAAAAAACCCAACTTTTTAAAAATTATTTTTAATCTATTTAATATATTTAATCTTGCTTATCCCTTTGGAAAACAGAACTATGTAAGCTGTGTAATCCTAGTGAAGTTAAAGGCATCACATGTGCATTTGTTATGCAGAATTACTATTAATGATGGTACATGACAATGTAGCATAGTCCCTTTGACCTAACCAGGTGGGAATTTTGTAGCTATGGCAGCTAGAAAAAAAAATATAATCTTTTAAATCTAAAATGATTGGGACCAATTTGAGAATTTTTAAGTAGTATATATATGAATATCTACGATAACAATTTTATAACCACTTTTCCAAGCAGAACAGCATTTAGATTTAAAAATACATACGGAAAATTCTCCTGTGGCTACAAAGAAGAGTTCTGTTTGGTTCAGAATGAGGTCATATAACCCCTACAAGAAGGGACATGCATTAAAAAAAAGGAAAGAGTCTCTGCAACATTTAAATATTTTCATAAAATTAAATGAAAGACATTTTTATGGTGACATTTACTTGAAAAGAGAAAAATCTGTGTTGTGGAATGACCTCACATTTCCAATAATTGAAAACAAGTGTGCAGTAGCACAAAGAGATGGATGCAAGCCCCTTCCTTCCTTATCAATATGCTTAGAAAGATGGAATGGAGTCTGCAAAAAGAGTATGTGGTGTGTTAAGAAACAAATGTGATTAGGTCACTAATGCAAGAGGAAACCCACTGCAGTACAGAGGCCTCCAGTGCAGCAAATACCACTCTGCAGTGCTGGCAGGCAAGTGGCAATGACTCAACAACTACGTCTAGATTTGAGACAGCACACACCAAACAGAATCAAAACTGTCTACAACACAATAAGCACTTACCTTCATTCTTATATCAATTCTGTAAGTGCTTCTAACAGATATTCTAAACATTACATTGCATATATTTCACATTAGCCAGAGATTATGGATTGCATTGGTCTGTAGTCACGACCAGAAGCTTCCTTTATCATTGCTTACTAATGCCTTTTCAAAAAGTTTGAGAATAAACCTACCATTTGCTGATGACACATGTGCTACTCATTGGAAAGTCACCCCTTACTGGAAAGTTTCTAATTTATTTGAATAGCCCCATTAACAGAAATCAAGTACATTTTTTTTTTCTTAAAAGAAATCCACTGAAATGGCTATAGTCCTATCTAGTACAAATGACCGAAAAAACCCCACCCCTCTGGCCTGTGAAGCATTTGATTAAAACAAAATACCTAGTTTTGGCCTAAAATCTGTTACACAATGTAATTCACTGACACTGTTTTACTATAGATCGGTGCAGTGAGTTTAAATCAATTCTCCTACTCTGCACTCCTCACAAGAAACCATTATAGGCAGCTTCTAAGCAAAGTATCTGTATGATCATGGCTTAGTCAAACATTAAAGAACTAAGCGAAAGTATTATCTTACTCCTTTTGCAAGCTGATGTGTTTCTAAATGTCAAATATCAAAAGAACAGGATACTTTTGAAATACTACTAAAACCAAAAGATTTAAGGGCGCAGAGGCCAGGAACAGCCATTTATTTCCATCTAATGATTTTGATCTCTCAGTTATTTGCTTCAAGCCAGCTCCTTAATGGCACTAAGCAAATGTTAATGGAAAGTACTTAAAAGACCCATAAAATTTGCTTCAATTTATTCTTTGCAAATAAAGAGCAGAACAAGAAGGCACAAATAAAGGACAAAATTCCAAAATCTTCTCAAATGCCGAAGTAAAATTTTCTCTTAGATCTACTTATAGGAAAAGACTACTTTAAATTTAGTCCTTGAAGATAGGCGCTAACCTTACTCTTAACTATAGTACAGTAACCATTACTCCACAAATTTGAATTGCTAAGAATCACAGTGTTTTCTATTCCAGATGGTACAAATAACAAAATACCAGTACAAAATGCTTGGTATTTCAAATTATGCAAAAGATTAAACCAAAATAGTGACAAAAATAAACTCGATTGCTCTGTAGGGAATTGCCCGAGGAGGAACTACAGTGTTGCAAGAACTGCTGTTGGCATACATTTTTAATAAGCAATATGTTAAATTACTGGTGGTGTTTTCTTACAGCCTTTGGTGCCAATAGAAGGGTCAAATTTAGAACACCCACTTTAACCTTGAAACATCAAAAAAGCAGAGCCTAAATTTGCAAATAGGTTTCAGTTCCTCATGTAGCTTCCTAAATATCATAATGAATCCAGGCCTAGGTTCTTTGTCTCCATTTAGGACACATGGTAATCAGCTTATCAAAGGTATTTTTTTCCATACTACCTTAAGATATTCTTCTTATTTTCATTCCAGGGTACCTAATGAAGCCATTATCCTTCTACATAAGTGAGGAAAATCCACTCAATAACTAAAATGAGACCAGCGGCCCAAAATTACTCATGCATTAATCATTTTAAGAAACGTTTCTCCATCCCTATTGCTTCTGAATGCTGTGTCTAATCATGCTCCAAAGTTTCATAGTATTTTCTAGACATCAGTGAATAAAGCCCTATGCATTTGAAGACAGTTAGAATAGCAAACAGAAGGAAATACAAGATAGGCAATTTTCTTAAATTATGAAAAGCCACAACTTCAAGCACCTCTGCAAGTATCTATACATCAGATCGTGGATGGTACCCGGTAACATCCTCTCAGATAGTGCTGGCTCTTTACCAGCCCTGCATCAGTTCTGTCTCCTATGTAACAGGGTGTCATACAGAAATGCAAGAAACCATTTATTCTTCAGATGACAGGAGGATGGGTGGCACAGAGGAAGAAACATGAGCCATATGCAAGGCCTAGTGAGAGGAAGGGAGGGAAAGGGGAAGAAACGACGCACGGCATCCTCTTCTGGGAAAACACAGAGAAGAAGTGAAAGGGATTCCTGGGTTACGTGACAAGTCCAGTCACACAACTGCAATAGCTGGAAGTAAATACTGCTCCAAATGCTAGCTCACACACAAGAGTTGCAGAATCATTCACTGGGACTCAGAGGCCATTTTTCCATGTCCTGTCCTTACATAAGGTGGCACGGGGTAAGACCTCAAGCATCTCCAGCCTCCTACATCCCCACTGCATTTCACTCTTCTCTCCGATTTACTGGTGGAACTTCTTACATAATCGCTCCTTACCCTGGTCCAGACGGTATTGCCCAATTTAAGAAATTCTTACTATTTGGATTGTTTGAGCTAATTTGACTCATTTCGATGGAGCTGAAACAGAAAGCACAAGGCAGCTGTGGTATCTTCAGCATGGAGAGTGTGCTAGCCTGTGGCTTCAGCAAGGGTAAGACAGACATCCTAACTGCTTCCAGTGAAGTGGATGGCAAAACTTTCACTAGCTGAGGGCAGGGTGCTTTTGAAAATGTTGTCATTGTTGTTTACATCTCTGTCAGTGTGACAGAAGAGAGACGGTATGCTACTTGGCATACCTCAGTATATTTGGACGCAAGAGAAGCAAGAAATGTAGAAATCAAGGGAGTTTTCTACAAAGCTTAAGGAAAGTGAAATGGGGAACAGAACACCTACGGAGGCTACAGAGCAGTTTTTTAGATGTACAACACATTTTATGCTTATTTATAATGCGTATGTATTCATATTTACACATACACACTTATGGAAAGAGTTGATTATGTACAATATGTCTATTATTATAATTTATGTAAAATCTCTGTATGACTTAAGTGAAAAGTTAACTAAGCCTGTGTTAACTTATCTTCACTTACCCTGCTTGGGCCTATCTTAAACAGAAGCAGCCACACTGAAAAAAAAAATTGCAGCAATAAAGGATTTCACAGTCAGTGAAGGCTGAATTAGCAGCTGATGGGTTGCAGTAACTAAAGCTGTAGTGTGACTGCGCTCCCTCCCTCCCATCACTGACCAGTTTAAAGCACTTCGAGGATTTTTAGCAGCGCATAGTAACCAGGTTAACAGTAGCATGTTGTGGGGAGTGAGGAATTGTGGAGATGCACTGCTGAGCGAGAGCAGGGCAGGGGTTCTTGCAGTGATGGGAAGGAAGCCTTGAGAACAGTAAACAATGTCCTCTTATGGTAATGTGAAGGCAACAAAATAGATAGCAAGCTAGCAAATAGATAACAATATAACAAAACAAATAATAACAACTAATTGGCCTGGGTGCATGAACACTTGTATGTAGCCAATTGTATCGCTCATAACCACGCGTGGACAGGCCCCCACAACCTATCTGTGCAGAGAGCACAGCGCGTGATCAGAAGAGAGAAACTATATATGCTGTAAAAATAAAACATTAAACGTCTTCGCTTCACCACTTGCTGGAGTCCGTGCCCTTTGTGGCCGCAGCATGTGCCTAACACAAACTGACATTTTTAGCAAAATTTATCTACAGCGTAATCAATGAAGCCTTTCTGGGGAAGTTCATCTTAATTTGCGAATCATAGAATGGTTAGAGTCGGAAGGGACCNTCCATGTCCTTCCTGTGTTAAGGATTCTAAAGCTGGACACAGTACACCAGGTGGGTCTCAAGAGAGTGGAATATAGGGGCAGAATCACCTCCATTGACCTGCTGGCCACACTTCTTTTGATGCAGCCCAGGCTGCAGTTGGCTTTCTGGGCTGCCAGTGCGCATTGTCAAGCTTCTCATCCACCAACACCCCCAAGTCCTTCTCCTCAGGGCTGCTCTCCAGCCATTCTCTGCCCAACCTGTATTTGTGTTTGGGATTGCCATGTCCCAGGCACAGGACTTTGCACTTGGCCTGGTTGAACTTCATGTGATTTGCATAAGCGCACCTCTCAGGCCTGTCCAGGTCTCTCTGGATGGCATCCCTTCCCTCCAGCGTGTCGATCGCACCACACAGCTTGGTGTCATCAGCAAACTTGCACTCTATCCCACTGTCCATGTCTCCAACATAGATGTTAAACAGCTAAAAGATTTTTTTTTTCAATATTTGTATTGCATCTGCATGCTGATAGAAAGAGGAGTGAGGATGGGAAGTTAAGGGAATTGCACCCCTATTACCATTAATCAACTTCATTGTACCAAAAACGTATAGTGAAGGGAAGAGTTCTAAAACTTAAAAAAATCTGGACAGGACGTTGGTACTACAGCTACTCTTTTTATACATATTGCATAAACTTCATGAAGGTCCAACTGGGAGCACAGTCTTGTTATTATAGACACTGTACAAAACCAATAAAAAGCATAAATGCTTGGCCCTGCCCCCAAAAGCATCTGTTTGCAGTGGACTAAAGACATGCTGGAGGAAGGGCATACACCAAAATTTAAGAAGCAAACTAACTTGGTGCAACAGCACAAGGGCACAGGAGTCTGCTAAAAAAGAAATATTTCCATCAAGTTAGGCATCTGAAGCCCTAATTTTGCACAGATGTGAAATTAGACACTACACTGCCATGAAAAAGAGGTAGGTATGATATCAATATTACAGTTGAAGCTCAGGTAAAACACTTTCCCAAAAATCTTTGGGATCTGTGATTTTTTATAATTGACTGATAGTGGAATAAAAAAATTCCACTGGAGATCCTGAAATATCACTACATAGTCTAACAGGAACTCAATTTTTTTTATGCAAGCCTCAGTTAAAACCAGAAACTGCATGGAACAAAATGAGCAGAATCACTATATAACTCACATGACAGGGTAGTTGTCATTTATGATCCTGATGGAAAAAGCCCATCATTTAATAGTACCCAAAATGCCAATATTGAAATGCAGATTTTGAATCGTTGGCAGCATGAATAACGCTCACTGCAAGAAATCTGCTTTAACAGAAGAGATTGAGCCATTCACACGTGAAAGTCAAGTATGTGTCAAGTCTGTTTGTGTCTCCCAACTCTGAAGCATCATTTATTCAGTCTCCTCTGTCCAATGCACAGTCTCCAGCTTGAATATCATCCCTGCAGCTCAATCTAAGACAATCCATACTTTCCAGCTCTTTTCCCTGGCAGTTCTGTAGTTTCATCTCTGCTCCAGTTTCAGTCCTTGGTGTGAACCAAGTTGACCAGCAGCCTAGATTAAGGCCGAGAGGCCTTAAGGTCTTACTGGATTAGAGAAAAGCTTGTTGCATGGATTTATTGTGCAATATCTAAAACTGAGAGAAGTCCAGATGTACAAAATTTGCTTTAAAAGGACCTCGTTAACTGATCTAGCAGAAAAAGAGAGAGATCCAACCCCCCAAATTCTCTATCCCCCAGTCATCTTGCAATAAAAATACCTAACTTTCACAAATTTTCACGGAAATTACCCAGGAAGCCAGTGGAACAGACCCTGAAACAACAGTCAGCTGTTGCTGACAGCAACTTTCTAACACAAGGCAAAGGCCACCTTCTTAACACACAGGAAAAAACAGAGGCTGTACATTATAGCTGTGCACATCAGTGGGGATTCTGCAGATTGCAATGCTGAGGGGTGGAGGCTGTTGTATTCATGCAGCCCACAGGCAGTAAGTAAGAACATTTCTAACGACAATATCCAAATAAGCATTTATCTCATAAGATTTGTTTAGACACTGTTCACACAAGGAACTTGCTTTGCTGTTTAGTTGTTAGCAAGATTATACATTCTTCCCAGTAAAACAATATGTTGAATTCAAAGTTAGGCAACCACAGGAAGAAAACTTCTCTCTTTCACTTGTTTTCAAAAAAATGCTACAGTGAATGTAGACTGAATGTAAATTGAAAGTCAGACTATAAATCCGTTACTCACAGGAGTGATGAATTTTTTCAAGTAGTTCTCACTAATTTCACAGAGACCATTCATAAGTAAATGCAGCAGAACCTGCCACCAATGTATGATTTTGTAGCTTAAGAAATTGATTTCAGCTCTAAAAGTAGCAACTTCATACAAACGCTAGGCAAGTTTCAGACTCAGTCTTTAACCTACTGACCATGGGGGTTTGAGCAAGAACTTGTCAGCCTAACAGAAAATTATTTCAGGAGTTAATTATTTTTTTTTACCTGTTCTTATCCTCGATCTCCATTGTCTCTTTTTCTTTGATATCTTCCTGATAAGAACATGAAGCAGATATTGGATTTATAAATTAGCAAATTATTTTTTAATCTTCGCTGCTTGGTGGCTTATCATCTCATCAGTGGACACGAAAAAGCCCAAGCATGTGAAACTCAACTCAGTGTTCACTCCATCCCTGAACTACCAAAGATGCCTGTGTGCCTCACCATCTGCTACTTCTCCAGTTTAAAGCCACTTGTTTAATTGTTTGCAGAAGTTAGTTCTCTTATAATCAGGAACAGACTTAATAGGACAGGTCTCAGAAAGCAAGGAGGTCTTGTTCAGTTTCTTTAACTGAATTCAGGCTATGTTCTTGTGCAATTAATTCATATTTATCCTCTGGAGAAGGAATGGAATTCTGGAAGCTGCCGTTTCTGCTTTGTCTTCCTTTTCTCTGGAAGCAGGCCCAGTTTGAAGAGTATTTGTGAGGGCCAATGTCTTACTTGTCTTCTCCCTCACACCTGCTAGAAGCCACTTCTTAACATCAGCTCAGGAGCTCTGGAAAAAGAGACACAAGAGAAAAGGAGTGGGTCATTAATACAAAACAGTTGAACTGAAAGGTATGGAAAAGTCATTTCCTCTGAGGGCATAGTTGCAGTTACTAGTATTAAGTGAGTCATGATACTAATTATAAACTGCCCTGTGCGCTACAATACTTGTAAGCACATGGAGAACTGAAACAGAGCAGTGAGGTTTCCTGCTTCTCCTCCAGTACAGTATCATACTATCAGTACAACAACCAACACATATAGCTGTAAGTATGCTGAATAAATGGGCGAGTTTTCAATTTCTTCCCTTGCATCAGTATGGCTTTAAAAAAAGGCTCTAGGATATATATTACAGCCTTGACATAAAATTATGGCATCAAAGGAAATAATAGGCTGGGCAGAACATCCATGGAGAAGGATTTTGCCCTTCCCTTCTATAGGGGAAGAGATTAACTAGCTTGCAATGATTTTTCCATAGGGAGAATTCAAAGTCTTCCCAGCTAATCCCCACTCCCAGCTATATCAGTTATCAACTTCCCTATGCTGCATATACCTTCAGGAACTATTTCCTTCAAGCTGACACACAGAATTCTTGTAGCACCACAATACTGTATAAGTGAGGGAAGGCACATGCTGTAAAGCAGCAGAAAATGTTTCATTCAATATACATGTTATTACTCAAGGATGAGGCGATTGAGAGAGCTGGAGGGTGACAGTGGCATTCCATTACTGTTCTGCATCTGTGCAAATGTAAATCCTTCTCTGAGCCTCTGACAGAGCTGGCAAGCCTTTTCATAATGTGCAGTTGCATATATCCCTCTCCAAACAGCAACGCAGAGACATTCTTTCCTGACCCAGAAAGGGAAACAACTGTGGCTAAATTGCAAAAGGCAAATTAGTTCACTATATAAGTACGATATTCAAATACAAATGGTATGAAAGAAAGGAGGGTAGAATCTGTGGCTTGAATATATATTTTTTAATTATTTAATTATTTTTTAATACTTATCAAAGTATATAGATTAAAGATGAATTCTGAATGTATGCTTACTGTGAAAAGCATCACAGTGAATTTAACTTAGCATGTGTTACTCAATGACATCAACATAATTCTTTCTTTCTACAGATGCTGAAATGTGTATCTAGCGTGTAATCCAAAGAAGAGTTCCACACTTAAGTCATCCTTAAGTAATACAGACTTAAGCAAACAGTCATGCAACTCCAGCCTTATTTGCCCCAAAATTAATAATTCCAGAGACAGTAAAACCAGTGCAGCCTTCCTGCATAACGGGTTGTAGTTGGGAGGGGAGCATCAAGGAAAAGCATTTTGTCTGCAGTGGAAGGCCAGGCTCAAGGGGATCTTGGCACTCACTCCATGGTGCAGCCATAGCTGGAGGACCAGGCCAGCTTATACCGTTTCCCTTCATAAATCATTAGTAAAATCAGACACGAAAAATGTTTAAAGTTATTTCAGCAGCTTCAATTGTCTTGGGAAGGGAAAAAGAAAAAATAGGTTTATAATAAAAAGCTAATTATGACTTTAAGATACAGCCTCTCCATAATTAGTGAATGACACACTTTCTGAGACTGCATTCTATTTCTAGGCTTGGCCTTTCAAAGATTGCCCTTTATTATGTTGCTGTGGGGAAGCTTTTTAACTCATTGCAATTTTATGCATGATTTCGCACATAGGACTGTACATGACTTGCATGCTGACAAGAGTCTAGCTAAATCCATTTTCTTAGTAGGTCAGTAATTGCTGTTTTCTCCCAGGATGCTGAAAAGGCCTTTGATTCTAAAGAATTGTTACGTTACTTGCTCTTGGTACTGATACACCCTAGGAAAACAGTTACCTTCTAGGATTTTCGACAATGACACCTTGTCCAGAAAATGGATAGGTCCAAAGTACCTAAAAGTGGCCTAAAAATTATTAATTCAATAAATAGTTTGCTTAGCAGAAGATAAAGTTATATCCCAGCATGAAGTGACATCTCTACAGTGGTAAATCACTCTGTTAGTCCTCGAAGGAGCTTGGTCTTGCCAGTATGGATGGGACCAAATGGTGTTGTCAGTTTGCTACCAGATCACATTACAATCCTAGAAAGATTGTGACACTGTCATCTCTATGTTGTCTCCCATGGTAAGAAAGAGAGCCAACTTGGCTCTCAGATACCAGATACAGACTTACCCTGGCACACTAACTTCCTGACCTCGCACTTCTTCAGTGCCTGATGTGGTCATACAGGTTACCTTATATGATATTGAGCTGCAGTGTCTGAATACACCCTAGGAAAACATTCATTGGTAAAGACACAACCACAGATCTCTCCTGGGGAAAAAACAGTTACAACCATTGCCTGTGAATATTTCCTACTGCAGGATTTATCAGTTTTTAAAAGGAAACATCTTTTGCTGGAGGATTTTATGTGTCTGTCTCTAATTGAATTTTGGAGGGGGAGGTTTAGTGGCCAACCTGTAAAAACCATCTTCGGTTTTGTGGATGCCTGTGACTAGTTGTAGGTATGAAGCCACAGGCATGGATGCTCGTGCCTAATTTTGCCTGCAAATCAGGTAGGTTCATGTATATTGATACAATTACAGAAATTTCTGGTGTGAAAAATCAGTAGTGGTTATCTGACTACCTAGCTGTTTGCTTCTCATTCATCCTTTTAATATCGGGATCAGTCTAGACTTCACATATTACTTAAGTTATTTCCTCAAGAATAACAATTAAATCAAATCTGTTAATACTCCATCCAACAGCACGGAAAGCATGAGAGAACCATCAGAATTACTGAACACAGTCCAAAGTTTAGAGGACAAGATTTGTGAACAAAATACAGCACTAGCAAATCTTCAATTTATGCTTTATACAGTTTAAAAGCACAATGTGATCACAGAACCATTATTGGTTATGCTGACTTCTACTGGAACAAACAAGACCACAACCACAGGAGGTGTGTATATACATATCCTTAAGCAGCAGAGCTATAGCGAGCAGCACAGCACAAGAGCAAGCCGACCTCACCAGAGCTGCAGTGGGATGTGCACACAGAAAGGTATCCTCTCCATACGCTGCATTCATGGGTAACTTTGGCTGCACTTAGCATTTGTCTTTAAGGATACACGGTGGCACGATTGCCTCATGCTAATCACAGCTCCTTGCAGTATCACAGATGCAAACAATCCATCTGTAAAGGGGATGGGGGAAAAGCACTCCTTTGTTTTAGGACATTTCGCTCTCCCCAGAATGCTTCCTTAGTAAAGTGTAAATTGAATGAAAATGTACAACTTATCACATGACTATGGCATCAGTTTGGTATTACCAGTAATAGTTTTACCAGTAAATACAGGGACATGTGCCTTGTGGCACATATTAAAACTTGCATTCTTCTATATTAAACCCATGAGCAAGAGAGAAACATCCCTTTAAAACAGAAAAAGCAAGGATACTGGGCAAAACTGAAGGCTGATAAGAGAGAAACATCCCTTTAAAACAGAAAAAGCAAGAATACTGGGCAAAACTGAAGGCTGACAAATGAGTGCCAGAGGCAGAACAAACTGGAAACCAAGTATGCCTGAGGTCTAATCTTTGATCTCAAGTAGTACAGGGTCATCTCAGGGCTGATTTGTAATCTCCTCTATACCCTCATAAATACAGAATGGCTCCACTGTTTCACTTAAATTCTGCCTTCTCCTGGATTTATGAGGCAGGAACATATGACAGGCTTTATTCTCACAATTAAAATTCCACTCCATGAACTAGCAGCAGTAGATCTGAATGAGCCTAAACCACACTCACTACAAATATAATAAAAATGGGTGAACAGAATGGATAGGCGATACTTTGTGCTGCTACATTGTCAACTTTTAACACTGTTAATGTGAACTCTCACTATTCCACATTACAACACAGTACTCTATGTATACATGCAGAATAGGTTACAGAAGCTTGTATTCAAGTGAACCTGTATATATAACTGTTCAGCAAATTTAGACTCTAATGTTTCATTCATACAGGGTTAAAGACAGCCTGAAACAGATCTATCTGTATACACCTTGCATTCCAAAGAAGATAAACCTTCAAAAAAAGACCATCCAGGTATCAAAAATTTGAGAAGATAGACACCTCTTAAATACAAATTCTTCCTGTCAATGCAGAATTATACTGGCTGGGTTGTAAATGCATTTCTCTCAAAGGTTAAATTAAATCCAAGGCTATCACACAACAGCAAGTACCACACAAACGTGGAGTCGCTTCTCCGAGACAGCTGTTCTGCAGAAATTTGAGATGGACCTGACAGTGTAATAATGTGCCAGCAAGCTAGAAATGCTGGAAGTGAAGTAGATATGTCCTTAATATATTTATGGTCTAGACTGTTTTGGTGCAGCAAATTCAAATGAAAGGAGTAGCCCAGGCCATCAGCAGATATAAATCAGTGCCATCAGCAAAGTATATGGCTCTGCATTTATATTGTTACGCACTACATAAGCTTTTATGCTTTACCACATAGAATTTTAAAATTGAAAGTAAAGTTAAAACTTTAAAAAATGCCAAGGCTTCAATACTATTTACACTATTGATAACATTAATAGTATTAACACTAGACTATTAATGCTATTAATATTATCATGAATAAAAATGCTGCACTTGTTGATTTTTATATAGAAGAGAGATTGATAATACCTGTACAAAAGTGATTCTTTTTCCAGAGTGTGATGATTTTGATGTTATTTGGCATAGCAGGCATTGTTTCTTTTTGATGAAACATGACAAATACATGTCCAAGGATAAAAATATTTTACAGATGAAAAATGGGGCATATTTTGTAGTCATTGCTTTTTTTTGACCAAGTATTGTTGTTTGTGCCTACCCCTTCCAAGGCCACACCAGCAACAGAAAGAGCAACAACTCTCCCTCTTAGATCCCATAGAGTGATATAATCACTGACCATCAACTCCGTAATTGCCATAGGTTCCTAGAATACCAGGAAGTTTGATAAACAAAGAAAGTTCCCAGCTAAACCTGAGTTGATGACTATATGCCATGTGGGGACTGAGGGGGGGAGCAGGAACTGCAGAAGGCTCTGCCAAGTTAATCACAAATCTAGGAATGTATTTAACCTCAACTGCATGAGCCAGATACCCAACCAGGTATTTGAGAGACTGTAATGACATCTGATGTCCCGGTATATCTTCATTTCGAGCCCGTCTGTAGTAGATCATCTCCAGTGCCTCAAACTAAAGCTAAAAGAAAACCCCAAAATGCACATTCAGAAATCATATCACATACCAAAGGGTTGAAGGAAAGGATTCATTCTTCCTTAGCCCTACAGGGACCAGCAGAAACCCAGAAGCACGGGTTCAATCACAGTGATCCAATCTCCTCCAAAACCGATTTATCACATACTAAATATATGTCTGTATATCTTAATCATATTTATCATATACTAAATATATGCCTATATATCTTAATCAATGTCTCTGAATGTATTATTTTTGACTTCTCTTCTTCCTCAAAGGAAAAATACTGAGATGGGATGATTAAGTACCATTCACTTCATTCTGATGCCAAAAATTGGTAAACCACAGAGAGCAAAGATAACTATATTTTTCCAAGATGGTCCTTAAAGGCAGCAGGCCTTGTTCAAAACACCAGCTATCAGTGGGAAGTTTAAACAACATTCCAGCACTCATCCACAAGTCCATGAAAGCAGTGGTTTGACTATTTCTGAAAGCCAGTCACATTATGGCATAGAAAATTCTGTATTTGTGTCTGCCTACGTCCAGAGTATGCCAAGACCTGTCTGCAGAAAGAGGAAGCGCTCAAGATAAAAATCTCCAGCAAGGATTTAAGCGACTGGGAGTTTTCTCATAGAACAAAACTAAAACAATCTGCCTTGGTGCTCACATTTCTAAGGAAGCAGAGAAAAGATTGATTTATGAAGGTGGTATAGGAATTAATTGCAAATGGTTTGCATCTTGGCAGTTTTAACACCTACTCAAACTGCAAGACTTCGAAGAGAAAAAAAAAAAGCTGCTCCAGCAGCATGAGTGTGGGTTGTACACAGACATGTTGTACATCATGGGTTGTGCACAGACACGTTGTACACCAAAACGCACACTGGAGTCCACAGCAAGTTCAAAGCAACCTTAAGGTCTGTTACCTCCAGCAAGGTGACACAGTTCCTGCACAGCTGAGGGACCCCTTTTTCTCATGCACTTTGCCTCACAGCATAGTGCTTATCCAACAGTCACTGACATTTATTAATTGATTAAATTTCTTTATTACTGAGAGATGACAATGTCCAGCAGCAGAAAGTGAAGCTAGCCCATAACAGTAAGTAGCAAATTCGGTATGGATACATCTATAGCACGTACTGGAAAACAGCTGAGAGTTACCTGAGCCCATGGAGAAGCTGCTACTTCCAAAACCTGACCAGTGGACCAGTAACGATCCAGCACCACAGTAAGCAGAGCTGTCAGCCCAATGTTCTCAAGATGAAGCCAGTATCTCCTCACAGCTCAACACTCTATGAATACATCAGCTAAGTCCACTACTTTCCCAAGCCACGCAGTTGAGGAAATTTGTCTTGGGGCCAAAAAAAAAAAAAGTACAATACTTAAGAATAAGGCTAAGTTAACTGAAACCAAAAAGTAGGTCCCATGCCAACTTAATCTGTTTCTTTCTCAAAGGAACAAAGGAAATGCAATTCTCAACAAGTAAATGTGTTTAACACAAGATTTGCAATACTTTAGTTATGGAAAAGGTGACTCGGGTGCATGTATGACATGCAACAATATGAAAGCTCTAAAAATTATTTAATAAATATGATATTTATTGACAATATTTGATAAATATGACTAATTCACAGTTTGATTCTGTGGTATTCAAATGATTATACAGTAACCATTTGGGAATGCATGGCATAATATACAAATTATGTATATAGAATCCTTTTATCAGAATTTGATGAAGTAAACTTACGATACCCAACAAAAATGGCTCGAAGTGATCTCTTAACAATACATAGTAGCTGGAGAAAAAGGCTCAAAAAAAACCAAAAACCAAACAAAAACTGAGGGAAAGAGCCATGGGGTTAAAACCTCACCAGAGCTGCTGTTCTCCAGAAACCTGGAGATTTTAAGACCTCTCTTCTGAAACTGAAAGCAGTGGGTGCCACACAAAAAGACAAGCAGGAGAACTATTTATGCTTAGTTAGTTCTGAACCATTTGATGGGTTTTCCAGTGAAACAGGAAACTGAGCCTGTCTATGAACTATAATGCAGACACTAAAGAGCTCTGAGGTCACAAACATACAAACAATGGGGCTATTAAGCAGAGAAAAAAATTGCAGGAATATGGGTTATGACTTGGCTACACAATATGACGCCATTTAGAGATGCCCTGCTTAATTGATAAACTCTGCTTGCTCTAAAGCAGGGTCTGAACACTGGGCTAAATGCAGCTACATAATTTCTAGTGTCTGAGCTGGTCTGGATCGTCTGCCACAGCAACACATGGCTCTGTGCAGACTTGCCAATACAAGAGTTTATGAATTATCTAACAGCGGGATGTCAGCCTCAGGAGTCCCTGATGAGAAGCCAGATTAAGGACAGGATAAGAACTGAGCTCTTGTACATAAAATACTAAAATTTCAGAACAGTTATGCCAGCAGCAGCTTTTATTAACGTCAGTCTCTGTAAGTGGCACAGGGCTAGAAGGAAAAGTAGTTGGTGAAGTGTTCTGAAAATATGATTCCCCAGGGGGGAGTAAGTACCTTTCAAAATTTCTTTGTCTTTGTTTTTGTTTTAATTAGTTTTTGTTTGGATTGCCAAAATGATTCTTTTAGGTAGAAAAATACCTCCCTCGCGCACTTTTTTTTCAAGAGTAACCTGGAAAACTCACAACCTGATTATTGTTTTGCAATGTTGCTGGAAGCTGAAATACAAGGAAAACCAAATATCCTTCATTGCAACATAAAGTCACTTCACAGTGCTGTACAAAGAAGACCATTATAACAGATACACGAAGCGTAAGAGTGTACCTGAAGTGCACTTTGCAGAAATGCACTTAAGATGAAACAGTAAATGATGAACTTAGGAAGAATATTTATTTACCATAAAGTCAGTTACACGGTAAGTTCTAAATACTTAATCTTAGCATCAGAATTCTTTACCTGTTTTGTCTCCTACCTTGTAAACTACTAACAGGCAATTCAGGCTAAGGATACTGAATGAGAACACAACTTGTGTTGTTATTTGTTTTAGATGATCATAAATAATTAAGTCTTTGTCTATGTTCAAATGCCTAAAGCAGAAAAAAATATACTTAGGAAGATCTCTTGCCTATTAAGTAAAACAAACTCCAAACAATTGTTGTAAGTAAACCATATATATGGAAAGTTATCCTTTCACACAATGTTTTAAAAATAATTTTTATTTTACCTTCAAGTGAAGGGTTAGGAGAATGGTTCAGATCTTTTAAAAAATTGTCTTCAGTCAGTAAAACAAATTGATATTTCGTTTAGGCATTACCATTCCCTAAACACTGCGTAACCTCAGCTATCCCTATGATAGCTGCCCTCGCTACCTTCCCTGGCCTAGCATCTTCCTCTTTGACCACCTTGCAGCACAGATGGCCAGGAAGGAAGGACGTTAGCCTGCTGTTAGGAGAAGTCATGTTCTTAGTTGGACTTCCTGTCTTCTAAGGACAGTTCAGGGTCTTTTTCATTATTATGTGCATGATTGCAATGAAGATTGGAAAGAATTGCTTATCACAGTAATTGGAAATTCCTGAGAAGCAAAGCTGTTTCAAGTGCTGAATTCATCTTTTTTTCCTCCCATTATTGTTTTGTGGCTGTCAATCTTGCCTGAATCAAAATATCAGTAAACAAAAGGGGGAACCTCCATATAATAATACATACTCGTACTAATACAAGTAAAATACTAATGAGTATTACTACTCGTAAATACTAACACGTCACCAAATGATGCACCTCTTACTCTGCAAGAGCTTCCAAATGACTTCTGGGCACAATTTTTTTTTTGCTTAGGAAGCCTCATGCACAACATGTAACAGGTAATGTAACAGAGACAAGTGGAATTCCCACTTATTTTTAGAGTTCAGTATGGCTAGTAGAAAAAGCACTGAAATTCTGTAACTGAGGTAGGAGTTAATCTAGTTGGAAGAAACCAGATTATCTCTGTCCAAGAACTCTGGAACACAAAATTGCAATTTTATTAGGAAATATTTGCAATAAGTCAAACAGAGGTTATTACTATATGACTGGGAAAAGGAATCTGGGCAACTACAGATCCTTTGGGCAACATCAATAGCATGCAAGGCTTGAAAAAGGAAAGACCGAAGACATGAAAGCTAATGCAAAATGAGTTAAAAGACAACAGAGTATGCAAAGTCAACCTACTACCTTGCATTTAAAAGTTATTTTCCAGAGAAAGGAAATGGCATATATCTTGTCTCCTGAAGTTTAGAAACACTGACCACATTGAAAAGTATCAATTAAGCAGGAAAAGATGGAAATTATTACAATAATTGTAGACACAGAACCAGCTCTATGGCAGATAATAGTAATAAGCTAATGAGAGTTCCCCAAAGACATGACTTGAAACCACAGGGACAGACAAGGAAATCAACAGCCTGTCCTCTAAGCAGAGATGAGGAGAAAATGGTCTTTTTAGCCAATGAGAATCATAGAATGGTTTGGGTTGGAAGCGACCTTAAAGATCATCAAGTTCCAAGCCACCTCCCACGAGCCAGGACACCGCCCACTAGACCAGGTTGCTCAAAGCCCCATCCAGGCTGGCCTTGAACACTTGCAGGGATGGGGCATCCACAACTTCTCTGGGCAACCAGAATTTCAGAATGAAAGAAAAGATAGCAAAGAAAAGGTGATTATGCTTCATAAAACTATTAGATAAATGAACACAGGAGAAAAATAAATCCTATTTAACCTATTAGATCCTGTAAGCACAGAAATATATAGGTTTAAATTATACCAGAATAAATTGAGCCTAGAGTGGGGAAAAATGAATCATAGAAGTGATGAGGTTCTCAGGCAACCCTCCAAAAGGAGATGCAAATAGAAAAGTGTCAGCTTTGGAGACAGATCAGCTTTCTACCACAAAAGGCTCTCAGAGCCCATGACATCAGAGCACTGTTCTCTTCCAGGAGATCCCTTCCAACCCCACGGAGCTTTTCTGTGCACAGCCAAGCCCTGGGAATCACTTGAGACATCTAAGCTGACAGTGTCTAAATTTGTATATCTGGAAAATGGCAGCTGGGGAGGAGTGGAGAGAAGCTTTCAACTCTGAAATTCACATCTACCCTCTTAGTGGAGAGCTACTGAGTTCACTAGCCTGTGGAGCATGTTACCAGGTCACTGTATTCACTCTTAATTTCTCCAAAAATACTGGACAAAATGAAATGAACTTGCGTTTTGGTTTCGGAATACTTTTCCGTTGTCAACAAAGCTTCATTTTAAAGAAAGCTCACTCATGCATCCCATATTTGCTAAACCATAGAATGGTTCGGGTTAGCAGGGTCCTTAAGGATCATCAAGTTCCAATCCCCATGTGGGTCTAAACCCAAAATGAATTGATACGTTGCATCAAAAATTGTTTTAGTGTAGTCTCCTAAACCAGAAGCTCACTCTGTTGTTCAGTCAGTCAGCAAGGAATTTCAATGTTGATGTTGAAGATTTTGTTCTATTTACTTGCACCCGGGCATACCACAAGACTGCCCTATTTAAGGTAGAAAAGCAAAACACATCCATTTTGCCTTGTACCAGACATGCCACAGGACTGCCTGATTTAGGCAGCAAGCAAAATATTTTGTAATAGCTCTTTGTTTGATATAGTTGCATAATAATATCAAATCTAGATTAAAGGTACTCAATCTGCAACTAGTAGGAATCATGAATTGGCAACCAACCTGCAAATATGTAAACTACCAGACCTGTGAGGAGAGGAGGCATTACTTCACACCAGACTGGTCCTGACCTATGGAAAAGAGTATGTGAACTCCAGCAATACCCAGTGGCACTTAGGGAAAACAGAAGCCACCCTCTTTAATTCTGGCTTTCCTCTTTGAACAGCTCTTGAATCTGGCTATCTCAGCCTCAGAGCCTAACCAATCAAAGGCTATGGCCATCAGGGCTAACCAGGCAGCATCAGATTGGCAGTATCTTATATACCTAGGGCTTGCCTGGCACGTGTGATTAATACTTGGTATTTAGTTGTTACAGTACTCGAGTAAAAAATGGCTTGCTTGAAGTGTGGAGACTTGCCTGGTGTCTCAGAATACTCCCTTCATGGCAGTTCCCATTTGCCTAATAATAACAGTCACAACATCCCAGTACCGATCCCAGAATCACAGTCCTAAAAACAGAGCCTGCAGTACCTGTTAGCAGGACATGGTGTTGCCGTAACACCAAAGTAGCTGAAAGATTGTCCATTTTTAATACTTCATTACTAAACTAGAATTTTAAAATATTTTTGGAAGAGGACAGTAATGAGGAAAGGCAGGGAGAAGATAAACTGCAATTTCCTTCCTTCCTATTACCACCAGCTGGTAGGGACGTATGGCCACGTTACTCGATGTGGTTTCAGACACAAGCTGCACAGTGCCTCCTCATCATCCTCACTTGATTCAGATCATAGAATGGTTAGAGTTGGAAGGGACCTTAGAGATCATCGAGTTCCAACCCCCCTGCCATGGGCAGGGACACCTCCACTAGAGCAGGTTGCTCAAAGCCCCATCCAGCCTTCCAGGGATGGGGCATCCACAATTTCCCTGGGCAACCTGTTCAGAGCTTCACCACCCTCACAGTAAAGAATTTCTTCCTAATATCTAATCTAAATCTCCCCTCTTCCAATCTAAAACCATTACCCCTTGTCCTGTCACTACACTTCCTGACAAAGATCAGCATGTAGCAACCTCTGAACTTTTTTTGGGAGAAAATACTGAGACGTTCAATTGAAAAAGTAACATGGGAACATTAGAAACTGTCATTATTAGCCAACCACAAAGGGAGATCAGCTTCATGGTGCTGTAGGACAGCATGCATGAGGGCTGCAAAGGCTTTGAACATAGAGTATAGGCAGCTCATGCTTGATGCTGAGGAAAAGAAAGGAAACAAGAAAAGCTTAGAATATGGCAGCCTTACGCCACTGGTAAGCCGGGAAAATCATTTGCTCAGCAGCATCTGGGTCAGTATCAGCAGGGCAAGGCTGCATAGAAAACGATGTTGTAATACTGAAGATCCAGGACAGACAGAAAATTCCCGTTATGCAACAAGATAAAGTCAAGGACAGCCACGTGGCAGAGCAGAAGGGTTAAGAAGAGTTCCCACCCTGCCCATAAAAGACCACTTAGATTTACAGAAATATATATAGACCTTAGACCAGCTGGACACTGTTTCTCTTTCCATCTTGGAAATACATACAGCACTTAGACTGTCTCTATACTAGTACAGCCCTTTGCCCCAAAAGCAGGACGTGATCCCCAGTCTAAATGGTGCCTGTTGACTCACATGTGTCCAAGGTCAGGACCAGGCTAGATCTGGTCCACACATCCAGTGCCTACCCCTGCTCCAGGGTCTCTGTGTCCTATGTGACATCCCTGAAGATTTGGCAGATTTGCAGGAATTTTGAACAAACAGTAGGGTTCTTTTTAGGTGAAAAGATTTTAAATAATGATAGTTAAGTTGTGTAAAAATGGTCCTTTTGTAGCATTAAGTCACTACTACACACTTAAAGCTGCGTGCCTCCATAACTCATGTCAAGGAGAGAGGCAGGTCCATAAGCGAGAAGTTGGGAGTATATTGCAGACTGTCTTCTTTCTCCTGCACAATTCCACTTTGCAGCCAGACAAACCTTCCTGCAAAGTCCATGAAGCTCTTTCAGAACGTGAGATGAGCTCCAATGAGTGCTGTTCACCTACCTGGCAAAGTGTGTTGTTCAGACCAACAGACAAATACTTCTGAAGTGTTTGTCGCAAGGCCAAATTTTATTTTCAGTTACCATTATTAATAAAAAATAAATGCATTTTCTATCTTCTCTTCTGCCTCCAAGCCTAGGTTTTTATAAGAGCAGCAGGAAGAGGCTCTTAAGAGCACTAAATACTTATACAAGTATGGATAGAGTTTGACCGACATGACCAGAAGTATTTTCATCTCTATGCCATTTGTCAGCTAAAATTGATGACAAATGGTATGGCATTTTCTGTCTATGGCTAGCATGCTTTTAAGCAGGGAATTTATCTATATGAATTTCTTCCTATAAGTAGGAAGGCTTGTCTCTAAATTGGGACACGCTATGCTGAAAATTTTTGTCTAGGAATGCCAAATGTTGCAGAAGCAAGATTAACACAGAGATTTGGCTTGATACAACATGCCAAGACAGTGGGGAGAAAACCTTTTAAAAGCTGAGAATACTTAGCTCCTTTGCTGATTCTGCAAACCAGTGTGAAAGCACTGAAATGCAGCCTGTTTATTTAGCAGGTGTCATTCACAACAGCAACTGTTGTTGAAAAATATTCTTATGAGAAGTCTGCCAAGATTTGGTGTGCCCATAACTTGACATCTCTTCCTTTCCCTCTATTGCTTCACAACATACCTAATTCTAGGTATTACTTTCTAAACAGGTATTTCAATGCTTTTTTTTTTTTTCCCTAATTAAAAAGATGGCATAACACTGAAATCAAATGACCAAGGGGCTGAATATGGACATTTCAGCATATGAAACAGAAATAACATTATCCACAAACAGCTATATTAAGCAACAGGAGTATCATAAACCTGCAATCATGAGTGTTTGCAGAGTGTTTTGAACTACTTGATTAAACAGCACCTTATTAGTGAAAATTATGATTAATGAGAAGCTTCCAACAACAAAGCTCTCTCTGCAAGCATTGGAACAGAAAGAAAGAAATGAGAAGCACATTTCAGATTGGAGTTTCTAAATAAATAAAGTTCCACTGAAAGAGTATTTGGAAGAATTTTTATATTATAAAGTTTAGGTTGACCAAAAAGAACACGCATTTTGTGCTATTATTTCTAGGTTTTTTTATAAAACTTTAAGAGCTTATTGTTATTTCTCTAAATCCAAGTAGTATTTTACAACATGATGAGAGAGATGCCAGAGATCAAGGCAAACAGGAGCCCCTGGGATCAATACACTCAACTGAGTCCGAGCAATTTTGTTACTCCATTATGTTCCATAAAGCAAGCTGCTTTCCATCCAGCTATAACACTGATCCATTAGAGAAAGAGGAGACATGGTCCTTCTCATTTATTATTTATAAGACAGGGCATGCACAACTTGTCTGACATCATCCTTGTCACAGTTAATGAGAAACTGAGATAATTCAGGTTTTGTGGCATCACAGAAGAGATGAAAAAGCTCTTTTAGGTCTAATGATCCATTTTGCTGCAGTAAGGGAGTGCTCTCTAACATATGTAACAAAATAATTTATTGTATACATCCCAAAGAGGTGATCTTTCCACACAACTCCTGCTGTTTGGGGGAAGTCGCCATGCGCATATACATACATTGTATAAACATCAAACAACAGATATGATCTAGAGAGATGCGTTTAGGATTGACAGAAGTAACCAAATCAAACCAGAAAGCACTTTTAAAAGTTATTCAACTCTGAAATCTAATTTGCCTTGGTGGATCAACACCATGAGGCTCAGTTACTGCATGGCACAGGCACAGGACTAGTGGGGTAACACGAGCCTATGCCAAGAGCCAGGGAAGTGTTCCCAATGCCAGTCCAATATGATCATGAAGGTAATGAGGTGAAAATTACTTCTTAGCGCCTGGAAAGAGACCCCACATCACTCTACAGTGCAAAACAAATGCCCTCCAGCACACAGCCGGCTCCATCTCTCGCCCGTGGACTGCTCTAGACAGAGAACCTGGTTCAGCACATGCTTGTCCTGGTCCCAGGGTTGCAGGGAGCTGGGTTGCACCCCTGAGCACAAAGGAGAGTGCTAAGGACCACAGTAGGTTTTTCTTCCCTAGCTCTCTTATTTAGCAGCACAGATATGGCCAGGCTCTCCAAACTCACATCTGGGGAGTAAGAGAAATGTGAGATGCTGCTGGAGGACTGGGGCAAGCCAGGAACACTGCTGTGTTTGAGAGTTGATCAGAAGTGCTAATTCATGTAGGAATTGACCTGGGATGGAGAAAAAGAATTATATAGAAGGAGAAATTTGAGAAGGAAGGGGAAGGTATACAGGGGGCAGCTTATGGGGAAAGCATTAAGCAAGGACTGAGAGCACAGGACTGCAATGCCCCTCCTCTGCCAGCAGGTTTCCAGACATCTCCTGACACTAGCAATTTCTTTCATAGTGTCAACTTTATGGAATAGGATTCAGTGACAGCTGGTGCCTAGCTGTAAAGCACATCAGACCATTCTGAAGCTACTATCATGTTCTCCAGGATCTCAGCTTACATTAGTCAAAACCTGACAATAATTTTGCTGTTAGTGCTGCAAAGCTCTACCATGTACTATATATAACTAATGAAGAGACAGATAGGTAAGTTAACATATCCTAAACAAGGTACAAGCTGCTCCTTTTGCTTCACTGAAGCTTTAACTAAAACTGGTAATTTAAATACTAACATTATTATTTCCTTCTTTATGGGAAAGCAGAGCCAGTTAAAGCTCTGACCTTTACTGTTTTCCACCAGCTGTCTTATCTCAAATAGGTGGTGATTGGGATATACAACCAGCTGTATCATTCTCCTCTAAGAAAAAAGAAGCTAAACCTTACCACTGAGAGGAGCCTGGGGCACGTTCAGGCCCTCCTGAGAAGTCACCACAGGAGCTCAAGACACCTGCCACATTGTGTCCTAAGTGTAATCATCACCTGCCAGAAATGCTGCCTTTTATTTTGGTTTCATCTGGGTTGAGAAAATTTCTACAGGTAAGTTTAGGGAAGACAACCAAGCCTTACTTATTTCTAGTCTGACATTCATGGCTGCTCATTTCTCTGTGCATAAACACATGTAGGTCTTCACAGGCAGTGTGAAACCTTCCTTCCTCCCACAGCTCTGGTGCACCTCCATCACAACCAGCAGCTTACCTGCTAAAAATTCCAAGCAAGGACTGTCTTCTATTGAGCTGGTTAAAAAGAAGAAAAAAAAATGCTCATAAACTAGACTATCCTATTTAAAGATTTAGTTGAAGACTGCTAAAATGCAAATATATCCATTAAATACACACTTATAAGAAAAATCTGAATATGATCTACAGAGAAAATCTACTGCACCAAATTAATGTGTGACTTGTTATATTTCTTAGCTGAGGCAGAAATAATTGCTGAATAATTGTGTGTATAGCAAAAAATATTGCTGAACTAATTAATGCTTATTTCTAAAAAGATTACACTTCCAAAAGCTCAAATAATTGAAAAAATACATGCCAGATTTTGAAGTATGTGCATTATTCCAAGGGTTTATATAAACTGGGCAGCTAGACACTGTTTAAACTTTTCAAGAAAATGCTCTTTTGGATGATAAAAACCTACACTTTTGTGTATTTTAACATAAAAAGTCATCCAGTATTTTAGAAACTGTGCTTTTGAGAGTCGGGTCCAAGTGGTCCCCCAAACATTGCGACGTGTCATTTTAGGTATGTGGTATACCAGTTTTCCTGGAAGTGCCCCTCTGTTTCCGCTGAGTTTACAGGGAGCCTGAGGCAAGCATGGTGTTAACTTAGGCATCTTAGATACTCCATATTATCTTTTTTATGAATCTGGGCCTGTTGCCCTGGAGGCCATTAAAAAGAAAATCACATCTGAGAAACAGGAAAACAATTAGGAAAGGGAGGGAGAAATAAAAGGTTTTCTAGTTGGCCCCAAAAATGCCAAATTCACCCCAGTGTAATTCTCCTGAAAACAATGGAAGTACACATGAGCTGAACTTTTCCCACTGTCTTCACATGACAGTAGGCAGCCTAAAAACCAATTTTACCTAATTAAATTATGTCATGGTCCTGCACATTTCCAGTATGGGAAAAGAAATTCTCTATGCGGGATTGGGTTTTTTTTTATCGGTTTTGTATTTTTATAACACTCAGATGACAACGCAAATGATTACTCTCTTGATCTTCAGAAATGCTGGTTCCAACCAGAGATGCTGCTCAGTGTTGGGAGGGTGACAGAGGAGAGGAAGGGGCAAGAAGGAACACTAATAATACCACAGCCTCAGCATCCGCATTCCCTGCTGGAGCACTCCCTAGGTAACAATAGTTTGTTATAAGGTCATTAAGGGCTAAATTGTCCCTCTTCTCATTCAGGTTTTGGTAGCAAGCACTAAGAAGCTGGTTTGCAAATACACAGTTGATGGAGCTGTAATACCTCCGAGAATTCAAGGTGAAGGCAAGTCCAAAAGCAATGATGGGAAAACCTCCCTGTGGGTTTCTCAGTGTAAGGGAGGCTCTGCCTTATGTCCCCACTGAGGCAATCAGCCTGGTAGGGGCAGAAGTGTGTAGTTACCTGCAGTTACATCAGCATCAGGAGCTGCACTTCGGCCAAGTCCCAGAAGAGATGCACAAAAGAAGACTCCTTGCATCATCTACTCACCCTCCTTAACACACCAGGATGAGCAGGCTGCTCATCACGACAACCCCACTGTTACCTCCCCGGCTACTGGAGTGTGATCTCCCAGCGCTTTCTGCAGCGATTGGGTAAGTACCAAGGCACAAGTGCAGAGGCCATCAAATAGGTGATATTCTTCATTTTAGAGCAAATCATCATGGTCTCATGCAGTACTTAAATGAAATCAAACTTAATATTCTCATAAAATAAGAAGGAAAATACTTATTACTTAGTTTTTTACTCTGCTGACCTGCATAGGTTTAGCTACAATAAAGAAAAAAAAATGCCTGATTACCAAAAAAAATTTGCTGTGAAACACAATGCCATAAACTTGCTTTAGCTCTGCTTTCTTACTTGGTTTTAAAGCTGTACTAGACCATTAGGGCATACGCAGAATAAAAAGCATCAAATTATTTGCCCAATAACGAGACCTTGGATTTCCATAAGAGCAAATGTTTACGTTTAAAAATACATACATCTACTTCAGCTAGAAACAGACCAAAGATAGGAAAATATTCATTCCTTTGAGTAATAAATCATACTTGGCACTCTCTTTGGGAGAGCTATGTTAAGAACCAGTCTCCCAATGGTAACACACAAAGCTATTGGAATTTCATAAGCTTTCTACAATTGCATACATAAGGAAAAAAATAAGAATAGAGCATTTGGCATGAGGAAAGCTTGTGTAATGAATAATTCGAGGATCTTTTTTTTTTAAGTTAAGTCAGCCGTTGTAGCATGAAAAAACATACTGTGTATACCCAGTGCTTGAAGGCAGCGCTGAAATTCAGCGAGAGGCCTTTGCCCAGGGAGGGTGGTACTGCAGCAATCTGCCAGCCCATCTCCAGAGTGGACCCCAGACAAGCCATGAGGAAAGGAGAACAAGCTCCTGGGTAAAGCCCTGTGCTTCACCCACCCTGGCAGCGCACTGCAGCTCGTGAGTCACCCAAAAATCCTGTAGAGGCACAGACAATACAGTTATTTGCCCAAATAAACTGTTAGACGCGTCACAGTCAATGCTTTCTCCACCCGTGAGCGCTAAAAGCATCGGGATACCCATAAAACACCTCCCACAAACAACTGCAGTGACCACGGGATCTGCTTTATGGAGCTCGTACTTACAGCATCGGCCGGGACAAAGCTCGCTGTTTAACTATTTCTTCATAAACTGCTTCCACATGCTTGTCTGTTCGTTGTGCCAGTTCTTCCATTGGTTGCTTGTGTTTGACGGCATCTGGCCGGCAAAACGAGGCTTTTATTTTATTTTATTTTATTTTTTGCCTTTTTTTCTTTTTCTTTTTTCTTTCCTCCCCCTCCCCACCCCTCTTTTGCGGGCTCAGCGGCTGCGGAGGGACGCGCGGCCGGCGCCGCAGCGATGCGCCCGCACAGCCCAATGCAGCAGCCGCTTTAGCTCCCCCTTCCCCCGCCGGGGTTTTGCCGCCTTTGTCTGCGGTGCCGTTTTTTTTTTTAAAGAGACACGGACCTGACCAACCTCAGAAGGGCGATACAGACTGCAGGCACGGGGTGGTCGTGAGAGAAGGGCAGGGAGACAGGGCCAAAATAACATCTTTTGAAGAGATGCCATTCCAGGCGTACGGTGTATTTGAAGTAAACATCCCAAGTGACTGATCCGATTGTGTGGTTCGTTCTGTTTCATTCGAATGTACTTCCTGACGTTATGCTGCATTACTTCTTCACTTTTTGTGTTTCGTTCAGCTCATACAATCGAAGTAATAGGTTTTCTATCTATTTATTTTATGTTTGAACTCTCCAGCTGTGTCAAACAAGGTTTACATTTAAAATGTTCACAATTTGAAGAAGTCCCCTCTGAAAATTCCTGTCTGGAGAGAAGCTTTAGCAAACACCCTTACTGTTCTGCTTCTGCCTCTCTCCTTTACCAACAGTCTCCTTTACCTTTACCCCTCTACACTGTGCTCGTGAGACCCCAGCTGGAGTCCTGTGTCCAGCTTTGGAGTCCTCAACACAGAAAGGACATGGACCTGCTGGAACGGGTCCAGCGGAGGGCCACGAGGATGATCACAGGGATGGAGCACCTCTCCTATGAAGACAGGCTGAGAGAGCTGGGGTTGTTCAGCCTGGAGAAGAGAAGGCTCCAGGGAGACCATATAACTGCCTTTCAATACCTGAAGGGAGCCTACAGAAGAGCTGGAGAGGGACTCTTTGTCAGGAAGTGTAGCGACAGGACAAGGGGCAACGGTTTTAAACTGGAAGAGAAGAGATTTAGATTAGATATCAGGAAGAAATTCTTTACTGTGAGGGTGGTGAGCCACTGGAACAGGTTGCCCAGAGAAGCTGTGGATGCCCCATCCCTGGAAGTGTTCAAGGCCAGGCTGGATGGGGCTTTGAGCAACCTGGTCTAGTGGGAGGTGTCCCTGCCCATGGCAGGGGGGTTGCAACTCGATGATCTTTAAGGTCCCTTCCAACTCTAACCATTCTATGATTCTGTGAACAGTGCTCACACTCTTTAGGACTGCTTTAGATTAATTTTGTGAGTGCTGATCACATCAAGACTCAGAAATCTGTGTGCTATCAGTAGCATCCTGAGTTTGGATTCTCTTTTCCAAGTTGGCACAGGTAGCTGTTAGCACTTGCTCATTTTAAAAGTTCACTGCTTAGGTAGTTCACATTCATACTTCTTTTCTGCATGAAGCAGACCTCAGAAGCATCAAGGATTGCAGATACAACCTTGAAGAGAAACAAAGATCGGACCGAACTGTTTAAGAGATTTCTAAGATTTTTAAACCTTTAAACTCTCACCTTAGTCATCCAAGTTAACCTGTCAGGTTATCCTCCAAGAAAAACCAAAAAACCTTTCCTTTGAGGGTTCTTCTGATCTTGCCAGTCCTGCTGCTTTGGATTCCAAGTGACAGTGCAGACTGCCCTCTGTCCCCAGGGGTCAGCAACCCACCACCACAAACACACCCTTCCAACCTCTGTCAGTCTTCACTTAAAATATTATACTGATGTAGAACTTCACAAGAGCTTCAGGACAGGCCAAAAGTAGGAGATCTGGGATTTCTAGGGAATCTGGAGCTCTCTTTTGCCTCTGTAGTCCTTGGCTGCACAGATGAGGCACTAGAAATAGCTTGTCTACAGGGCAATGCCTGCAGAGGCAGAGAAAACAAATACTGACAGGAAGAAAACACAGTGCTATTGCAGCTTGGTACAGAGGGTGGCTCCTTAGAGAACTCCTGGACTTTACTATGACTCTGCTGCTTTTGGTTAAAAAAACCTGTTTTCCTGCCAAAGAGCTGAAGCTGTCTTCTCTCATGTTGAAGGTTAAAATGACACTGGAAATACTGAGGCATCTGCAGCATTGTATAAAATAATATATTAATCTTCCAAATAAAAGAAGCCTGTTTCATGTTAAAGTACATCTGATAGTAAGTGAAATTATTTGTGTTATCACAGAAATAGACCAGAGGAGGCCAACATCCTTACATTTAGAGTCCTGATCATGAAAGGTCAAGAGGTACTGAGCATAAGCAAGCAACAAAACTGGCCTTACAAGATTCCTTTTTGTAGCACAGAGATGAGGGAAAACATTTTTCTGGTGATCACATCTCAGATTCACTGAAGTTCACCACCGTCACTCAATCCTCTCCAAGTTCAAGTAAACAAAAAGACATTGTAACCAGGCAGAGAGGACTGTTTGGCCAGGAAAACACGCAGTGCCAGTCTCCAAAACATCACCCCGCTGGATAAGCTCCTGCAGGACAATGATCTCACACAGCTGTCGTGCTGCTCCTAAGTTTAGCTGCCGACAGCGTGGGCTCCCAGGCTGTGGCACGCTGAGAACGACGGCTGGCTCCCCGAGCAGGGCATGCGTGTCGGCTGCGACTGCCCGCGGCCGTGCTGGCCACATAGGTCAGTAGGGTGGCATCGGCCCTGTTTATCAATGTCATGCCCTGAAAGCAGAAAAAAAATCTATACAGGGGGGTGGGAATGAAGCCACAGATGTCACAGGGAGCATCACAAGGATAGGAGGCAATGGGGGGACAGGACATTGAAAAGAGAGTGCTTAAAACATACTCTCTCACAAAATTTTTAAATCCTTTTTAAACAGCAGGGATGAAGAGTCCTCCTTCGAAATTCGCTTCCTGGAGTGAAAAAATAGATTGGGAACTGCTAGCATTATTAGCAATCTTCTTACAGAGCAACATGCGCTGAGGGCAGCCCTGTGTCTGGAAACTGAGCTGGAAAGAGCAGCTGGGCTTCCCGTGGAGGGACAGGTGAAGGGCGAATTTCCCTCCAGGGACATTTTAAAACAAAGGCAAAAATAAGTATTTGATTGATGAATACACCACCCCAGCTGTGAAAATCAAGTAGAATTAGAAGGCTCGTTGCTTCTGCTGAGTTTGGTATGACTTTTACTGGCTCTGATATGGGTGAAGGGCAGCCAGCTATTCAAATGTGTCACCCATGAGGTCGATGCCTTATAAAGTTGACGCGCGTCCTCCCGCAGCGAGAACCATTCTTCTTACTTCTCTGTCTCTCTTATTTCACCTCCCTCCTCCCCAAACAGGACACCTCCCATGTTCCCTGCCGCCTCTGGAGTGCTTGTGGCAGAGTGGGGAGAGATGGGCTCCCACCGGGCAGCACCGGGTTGGGGGCAGCCAAAAACACAGGTCACCCCTGCAATGACCCTGTGCTCCAGGCAGGCTGAGCGAATGGTTTTATCATCTACATGCAGTCCACGGTCATTACCGTAATGAGGGGAGCCGAAATCTCCCTCAAACAGCTATGTGTTGCATTTACATCATGGACCCAGTTCAGAAGTTACGAGTTGAGCTTGAACTGCTTTTAACTTTGTGGAAAATCTCAGTAGAGGTAACCCAGCCCTAATGAGAAATATGAAACAAAATTCTAAACCTTTACCACAGCTAATTTTCTTACAGAGAATTCTAATTCCTCAACAATTTGATTCAATTTTTTCCAGACATTGCAAGCTCACACTCCTCAGCTGTTGCAGGAAAAATGGCAATTTCCTGTTTAATCCATCTCCCCAACTCTTGGCATTCCCACCTCAAATTAAAGGGGATAAAAATGAAACTTGGCCATAAAATCTTCCTGCCAAATCCATCCGTTAGTGACTGGCACTATGTAACAGCAAATATTAAGAGGTCTCTTTGAAGCCAGTGAATGTTGAACAGATAACTAATTAGTGACACTTAAAGATAAGACAAATTGTTGATAATCTGAATTATTTTCTTAAAATATCAACAACAGTGAGAGGGGTTTTATCATGTGAGGTTAAATATCTGAGACGGCATTAGTTGGATGTTGTAGTAACATTATTTTAATGCTTAGAACAGCAAACCCTTCAGCACAGCCCACTCCAGCTCTCCCAAGCGACTCACGTGTGGTTTAAAGGGTCTACAGGGAAAAGAAGTTCAAAAAAAAAAAGAAGAAAGATATGAAAGAGGTGATACAACTGAAAATTGTCCAGTACTGTGAGTGACAAGACTCCCAAGTTTGATTATTTTTTAAGTTAAAATAGTGATTTCTTCATTTTGTAACTGATCATATCTGCGGTAGACTTCTTATTAAAACCTTGATAAAAAGACAGAAATTTTAAAAATTAACATTTCTAGGCTGTGATCCAGGATGATTAAAATACCATCTTGCCCAGGCTATTAGTGCCATAAAAATTATAATGCCAGCAAGGCCAGGCAATTAGTGTTTGGGTGATTAAAATACCAGCCTCATCTTCTAGAGGCAGACTAATTAGCGTGTTGCCAGCCCAGGCTATTAGTGTTAGCACCACCAATGGTGTGGAATTGTATGGTCCTTTGAGAATTTAATTTAGGCTCAGATTGACTTCACATGCTGCTTTTTCATTAACTATACTTTTCATAATTGAAATATATATGCATATTTCAAATATTCATGGAATCATAAGAAAAACATGTTTTGGTGCGTATGTACCACCATGATAACAAAAATTTAACACTTCGCCTGGGTAGGAGGAGTCTTTTTGCAAAGACTGGATTATCGGGCAAGAATTCCAAGTAAGGAAATTAAAACAGTGATGATGATGTATTCTCTAACTAAAATGTAAGTGCCAGCTCTGTCAGTCCATGGCATTCAGCCTGGCCAGAGCCTGACTGACCCCATTTGCCCAGGGCAGTAGATGTATTAACTACTGCAGTGCACTGAGGCCCTCTCTGCTTCCTTGAGGCAGGTGGGAAACAGCTGATGTGAAGATCTGGATGGGTAAGGGGAGAGAAACAGACATCATCTACTTGGTCTTGTGCAAAGCATTTGACACTGTCCTGCACAACACCCTGGTCTCTAAATTGGAGAGATATGGATTTGATGGATGGACCACTCAATGGAAAAGGAACTGGCTGGATGGCTGCACTCAAAGGGTTGCAGTCAACGGCTCAATGCCCAAGTGGAAACCAGTGACAAGTGGTGTTCCTCAGGGGTAGGTACTGGGACCACTGCTGTTTAACATCTTTGTTGGAGACATGAACAGTGGGATAGAGTTCACCCTCAGCAAGTTTGCTGACGACACCAAGCTGTGTGGTGCAGTCAACATGCTGGAGGGAAGGGATGCCATCCAGAGAGACCTGGACAGGCTTGAGAGGTGGGTCCGTGTCAACTTAATGAAGTTCAATCAGGCGAAGTGCAAGGTCCTGCGCCTGGGTCGGGGCAATCCCAAACACAAATACAGGCTGGGTCGAGAATGGCTGGAGAGCAGCCCTGAGGAGAAGGACTTGTGGGTCTTGGTTGACAAGAAGCTCAACATGACCTGGCAATGCATGCTTGCAGCCCAGAAAACCAACCATATGCTGGGCTGCATCAAAAGAAACATGGCCAGCAAGTCTAGGGAGGTGATTCTGCCCCTCTGCTCTGGTGAGAACCCACTTGCAGTACTGTGTCCAGCTCTGGGGCCCCCAATATAAGAGGGACATGGACCTGTTGGAACAGGTACAGAGGAGGGTCACGAAGATGATCAGAGGGTGGAGCACTTCTCCTATAGATAGGTTGAGAGAACTGGGGCTGTTCAGCCTGGAGAAGAGAAGTCTCCAGGGAGACCTTATTGCAGCCTTCCAGTACCTAAAGGGGGCCTACAAGCAAGCTGGAAAGCGACTTTTTACAAGGCCATGCAGTGATACGCAACTGGAAGAGGGAAGATTTAGATTAGATACTAGGAAGAAATTTTTCACTATGAGAGTAGTAAGACACTGGAACAGGTTGCCCAGAGAGGTTCTGGATACCCCATCCTTTCAAGTGTCCACGGCCAGGCTGGATGGGGCTTTGAATAACCTGCTCTAGTGGGAGGTGTCCCTGCCCATTGCAGGGGGGTTGGAACTGGAAGCCCTTCAAGGTTCCTTCCAATGCAAAACATTCTGTGGTTCTAGAATTCTATGACACAAAGTGTTCAACTTCAGGAGATGGGCTTTTTCTATGATTAATACTGGCTACACCAGTGGAGGGGCAATGCTCTACATTAAGGCCACAAAGGCCATGGAAGACACACTGTCAGAGACCTCAGCTCAGGCTCCCCAGGATGGGACCATGAAGAACCAGGTATGCAGAAGCAGATACTTACCAGAGGCTGAAACCATGTCACAGCAGGTAATTGGGCTGCAGCATTCAGAGTGTGAGTATAAAACTCAGAATTGCATCTACATTGCTTCTTAGGAACAGGATAGGATTCATATCCTGTTTGGTGGACAGCCAGCTTAATGGCGGACAGCGGGCTTAACATGAGCCAGCAGTGTGCCCAGGTGGCCAAGAAGGCCAGTGGCATCCTGGCCTGTATCAGGAATAGTGTGGCCAGCAGGAGTAGGGAAGTGATGGTGCCTCTGTACTGGGCACTGGTGAGGCCTCACCTCGAGTACTGTGTTCAGTTCTGGGCCCCTCACTACAGGAAGGACATTGAGCTGCTGGAGCGTGTCCAGAGGAGAGCCACCAAGCTGGTGAGGGGTCTAGAGAACAAGTCCTATGAGGAGAAGCTGAGGGAACTAGGCATGTTTAGTTTGGCGAAGAGGAGGCTGAGGGGGGACCTCATTGCCCTCTACATCTACCTGAAAGGAAGTTGTAGAGAGGTGGGGATTGGCCTCTTCTCCCAAGTGAATAATGACAGGACCAGAGGAAATGGTCTGAAGTTGTGGCAGGGGAGGTTTAGATTAGATATTAGGAAGAATGACTTTACTGAGAGAGTGGTCAGGCACTGGAACAACCTGCCCAGGGAGGTGGTGGAGTCACCATCCCTGGAGGTATTTAATAAATGTGTAGACGTGGCACTTCAGGGTGTGCTCTAATGCCCCGGGATTGTTGGTTTGTGTCTGTCTGTGGGTGGGTGTGGGGGGTGTGTGTGTATTGGTTTTTTGGTTGTTTTTTGGTTGGTTGGTTGGTTGGGGTTTTTTGGGGGGTTTTTTGTGGTTGGACTCAGTGATCTCAAAGGTCCCTTCCAACCGTGAATATTCTGTGATTCTGTGATATCTATGCACGTATATATACACTGCACTATATATATTCATATATGCATATTGACCATTTACTGCTATTTTTTATTTCCTGATTTTTAACCAACTATCCAAATATCCATGCATTCTTACCCTGTGAACATTTATAATTCTTTAAAAACCTTTGGCAGTGAACTCAAATGCCTTTGGAAATCTAGATAGACAGGATTTCCAATATCCGTCTATGCTGATTCCCTCAAGTAGTTACATGAGGTACGATTTGCATTTACAAAATTCATGTTGACTTTTGCCCAATGTCACAGTTATTCACATGTCCTCTAATTTTATTCTTTAGTAGAAATCTTGTGAAAGTGTCCTGTACAGCTAGTACAGAACACACCAGTCTGTAGTTCCTCAGATCCTTCTTGGAACCCTTTCTGAAAAACCGTCTCATTAGTCGCTTTCCAGCACTGTGGGAACCAAAGGGGTTTGGAACAGAAATTACAAGCATGGACAGTCATTCAGGTATTTCATTCCTGAGTTCTTAAATAAACTTATTTTTGAAAGCATCCAGGTGAAACATCTGGCTCTGGTAATTTGTTACTCTTCATTTAAGCTACTTTTCTACATATACTTCACTTCAAGGCAGCTACTCCGTGTAGTTTCCATCTGGAAGGTTGCCAGCATGGAGTTTTCCCTGTGCTCTGCTGTGAACATAGATGCAAATAGCAGACTCAGCTTTTTCCTGCTATGGGCTTATTTTCTTTGTTTACCATGGAAAGACTTTTTGGGAAGTGTCTGAAAAATTTTGTTTTGTGCTTTTGCAGGTGGTTCCTCAGTAATCAGATGAGAGCTGCGACACTTCCAGTTTTGGTTTATTTATGGGAAGATGTTTCACCTGAACATGGTAGCCAATACCTTCTTAAACATGATATCACACAGAATGTAAGATAGACATGAGCTGGCATTAATGGTTATGTTCAACAGTCAGAGCAAAGTCATGTTTAATACATTATTTACCATGATTTAAATGCCACAGAAACACACTCAGGAGAGAAAGATGAAAAGACCCATATGCAGCAACTTCCACACACCTCAACAGATATAAGTAAAGCTGTGGAAAACATTTCATGGATCTCTCTCTCTGGTGCCTGCTCAGTGGGGATCGTGACAGAACAGAAGAGCTGGCTGTGTGAAATGAGGGGTGTTAAAATGGGTGTTGAAGACAGACTGGTGACATGAGTCAGACTGCAGTGTCAACAAGCCTGCAGGCTGCCTCCATCCTGCAGTCAGAGAAAAGATTATTAATTACTGTAATAAATAATGATAAAAATATATGAAATATGCATATGTTATATGTTATGTATATTTTCTATATATAAATGCATAGAGTGTATTTTTAGGTATGGTGTTTATAAATATGTTTCTTTCAAAAATCTACAAAATCATTTGATGATCATAATCATAGCAGTATCATAAAGGTTGTCGATGACCATTATCTGTTGATGTGGTACAGCCATGAAGAAGGAACATGTGATCTACAGGAGACAGAAAATGGGAAGTTATTAGTGAGTGAGAATTATTTGCAAGAGTCTACATGATTCTGATTTAACTCTGATTAGTCAAGATGCTGAGAAGATGCAGAGAACAGATTCAGAGAAGCCCTAGCAATACAGTTAGAAAAACAAACTTCACCTTGAAAGAAGTAATTAAATGTGCTTAAATTTGTTTATCGAAGGAAGGTGAAGAAAAAATATGTCCGATCATCAGCAATACCCACGGATAGCCAGAAAGCAGAAAGTATTTTTAAGCTACTAGCTCGTATTTTAACTACTAGACAGACCCTGGGCTACATCAAAAGAAGTGTGGCCATCAGGCTGAGGGAGGTGATTCTACCCCTCTACTCCACTCTTGTGAGACCCCACCAGGAGTGCTGTGTCCAGCTCTGGGGCCCTCAGTGCAGTCAGGACACGGATCTGTTGGAGCAAGTCCAGTGGAGGGCCACAAAAATGATCAGAGGGCTGGAGCAACTCTCCTATGAAGACAGGCTGAGAGAGTTCGGGTTGTTCAGCCTGGAGAAGAGGGGGCTCCAGAGAGACCTTATAACAGCCTTTCAGTACCTAAAGGGCGCCTTCAGGAGGGATGGGTTGGCCTAGATGATCTCCAAAAGTCCCTGCCAACCACCCACAATTCTGTGATCCTGTGATTTCTTGTCAGCATTCTTGTAAGTGGCTTCAGATTAATTAATGTTCTCACTTTTCAGTTTTCTCACCATCACTGGTTTCAGATCTACTTATCATGACACTGCACCTTTCAGGCTTGTCAGTTTTCCTCATTCAGGAGCTGCACCAGAGCTAATGGAACATACATTTTGGTGGACTTACATATTATACTCACACAGGATGTTGGAGCAGACACAGCTCAATTTTCCTGTGCTCTAAACCAAAAGCTATTCATTCAGCTGTGATTAGCACAGTCCCAAGCTGTTAAGCTCTGCTGAGAGGTGAAGTATATTAGCTTAGGCTGGATGCCACATAAACACTTGGAGCAGGGAAAGAGTGAGCTCATGTTGGTCTGCAAAAAATCATGTGGCCATATCTATTGCCTACATGCCTGGATTTATTTCTAATTGAATTTTGAAGACACCAGATGGGGGGGGATTACTGAATACATTTGAGAACAGGCCATTCAGAGGGACCTAAACAGGCTGGAGGAATGGTCCAACCTTATGACATTCAAGGATAAATGCAAAGTACTGCTCCTGGAAAGGAAGAGCCCCTGGCTCCAGCACAGGCTGAGACTGCCTGTCTGGGGGCAGCTATGTGGAGAAGGCCCTGGGGGTTGGTGGGCAACAAACTGAGCATGAGACAGGTGGGTACTAGAGCACTGCCCCTATGAGGAGAGGCTGGAGGAATGGACTTGTTCAGCCTGAGCAGAGATAGCTTCAAGGAACTTAACAGCAGCTTCCAATGCCAACAAGGAGGTCATTGAGGAGGAGGAGCTGGGCCTTTCACAGCAGTGCAGGACAGCAGGATGAGAGACAGCAGGCATAGGTTGAAATAAGAGAGGTTAAAACTGGTGTACTGGTTTTGCCTGGGATAGAGTTAAGCTTGGTGTCATCCACAAACTTGCTGAGGGTGCACTCACTCCCACTGTCTGTGTCATTTATGAATATATTGAACAGAACTGGTACCAATATGGACCCCTGAGGTACATCACTTCTCACTGATCTCTATCTGTTGACCAATACCCTCTGGACGTGACCATTCAACCAATTCTTCATCCACCTAATGGTCTACCCATTAAACCTATATATCTCCAATTTAGAGAGAAGGATGTTGTGGGGAACTGTGTCAAAGGCCTTATAGAAGTCCAGACAGATGACATCCATAGCTCTTCCCTTGTCCACTGATACAGTCACTCCATCATAGAAGGCCACTAGGCTGATCAGGCAGGACTTGCTCTTGGTGAAGCCATGCTGGCTGTCTTGAATCAGCTCCCTGTCCTGCACGTGCCTTAGCATAGCTTCTAGGAGGAACTGTTCCATGATCTTCCCAGGCACAGAGGTGAGGCTGACAGGTTGGTAGTTCCCAGAGTCCTCCTTTCTACCCTTTTAAAAAATGAGTGTAGTGTTTCCCTTTGTCCCGTCACCAGGGACTTCACCTGACTGCCATGACATTTCAAATATCATGGGGAGTGGCTTGGCAACTATATCAGGCAGTTATCTCAGGACTCTGGGATGCATTTCACCAGGTCCCGTAGACTTACTTGTGGTCCATTCACTCGAGAGGTGGGGTAAAAGAGGTTGCCAGTGAAGATTGAGGCAAAAAAGTTGTTGAATACCTCAGCCTTCTCCTTGTCCACTGTTACCATTTTGCAAGTCTTGCTTATCAGGGAGGTGGCAGAGGGTGTATTCTTTCTTTGACCTTCCTTTTCTGGCTGACATACCTGTAGAAGTCATTATTATTATTCATTGTGTACCTTGCCAAGATCAGCTCCAGCTGTGCCTTGGCCTTCTTGACCCCATCCTTACACAACCGGGCAGTGTCCCTGTACTTTTCCCACCTGTCACTGCTTCCACTGTTTCTGCATTTCCTTCTTGCCCTTCAGTTTGACCGTCAAGTCTCAACTCAACCATGTTGGTCTCTTTCCCTCCTTTCCTGATTTCTTACACCATGCTACTTTTCCAGCAGATGTAGTGGTGGTTGAAGTCCCCCAGCAGGATGACAGCCTGCAAGTCTGATGCCTTCTGTAGCTGCAGTAAGAAGGCTTTGTCAATAGGCTCCCCTTAATTGGGTGGCCAGTAGTAATACCAACCACAAGGTTCCCTTTGTTGCCTAGGTCTCTTATTCTTACTCATAAGCTTTCAACCGCTCATGGCTAGTCTTCGGAGACAGCTCTTCACACTCTATCCATTTCTTGATGTACAGGACAATGCCTCTGCCCCTCCTTCCTTGTAGCCATCGATAGCCACGCTCCAGTCATGGGATTGGTCCCATCAGGTTTCAATAATGGCAACTAGGTTGTGACTTTCTAGCAGTGTGGTGGCTTCCAACTCCTGTTTGTTGCCCATACTGCGTGCATTGGTGTAGAGGCACTTTGGCTAGGCTGTTGGCTATATTACCTTTTTAAAGAAACATCCCTTCATTCCTTTGAGGTATTTCATCAGTGTTTCCCTCTTGGCTCCTGTTACCTCAGGAGCCCCTGGCTCATCTCTGTAAGACTTCAAGTGTGCTGCAGTGTCTCCAGCGTGTCTCAGAGCAACAGGCTGTGGGCCCTCGCTAGGACCCCATCCCTCTAACCTTGCCGTGTCATCCCACAGCTTGTCACAGGCAAGCCTGATATTATCCCCCTCCCACTTCAAGCCCAGTTTAAAGCTCTGCCAATGAGCCCCACTAGCTTGTGAACAAAGACTCTTTTCCCCCTTTCAGAAAGGTGAATCCCATCTGACACCAGTAAGGCTGTTGCCATGTCAGCCAGCCCATGGTGGTGACAACAGCTACAGAGCCATGTAATAATAGACTGGGCCCATCTGTTT
>VXAK01004285.1:0-49199 GCA_013399435.1 Arenaria interpres | reverse complement strand
AGTACCAAGGCACAGACACTGAAAATGGTAAATGTGATAATGTGAAGTCTCTACTGGTGTTTTGTGTCATGTAGACCTGCACTGTGAAAGGTTAGATGACAGGATCCTTACTAAGAGTTCCAAGCTTTTCTTGAAAATCTGCAGTCCCCATGCAGCAATACATTTAAAAGATCCTTGCTAATATGCAGAAATAATAAGGGTAGAAACCATTCATAAAATTCTTAGGATTAAACAGCAAAAAAAATATATGTTTTAGGGGAAGAAGGAAAATAGATGTAAGAACAATCAATAGCCCAAGGCAGCTTACAATACGGAGTGAAAAGGCAACCACAAAAGTTAAGGGTTCATTTTGAAAAACTTTTAACAATCTGAATTCTTTTCCTGATTCTATGGATATGCTGTCATCTTACATGTACTACCTTTTTACTACAATTCCATACAGTAACAGGAACTGAGATCCACTCACATTGCTAAGTAGCCCCCTTTTTTTTACTTCTTTTTTTGAAAAACCTTTTTTTTGTTTTAAACTTTTTTTTCTCCAAAGAAGCATTGGTAAAAGGCTATATCTGTCCTTCTGGATTTTTTTCTGCAGAACTCTTTTCCTGGAAAACCACTTACTAAAGTTAAACAAAAAAAAAAGTTGTGTGCATGTCTGTGTATTATTAACATTTGGCTAGAAAAAAATTCAGTCATGTGTTCAGACTTAAAATTGAGGCCTATATTGATGAACTGAAATGTTTCTTTAAACACATTTATTTAAAAGATTAATTAAAAAGATGTTTCTTTCCCACAATAGAGATTAAACCATACATCTGAGTAGTCTGGGTGTCCTGTGGAGCTGTTTGTGAACTAGTTAGTGGTGACTGACAGGGCTACCCAGTGTGCTAAGTGTCTCTTGTTTTGGTTTATCAGATAACTGGGGAAATGTAACACTGATGGTGTCAGCTTCCTATTTAGAGTATTGTTGGATAAACAAAAACTGTATAGGATTGTTTGGGATTTTTCACTCATTTGAATTCTTAATTTGTCCTCTCTTGTAAAGTGCCTGTTTCTAATTAGCAGCATTTAAGATGGGATTAACTCTCTTTTTGCCATTACCGAATAGACCATGGCCAGTTTTACATGTTGAGGAGCTTTCTACTGTAATTACAATTTATGCCACAGAAACATAAAAGTAAAAACATACAATCATATTTTTGCCTTTCTTCCAAGCTTAGGTTGGCCAACTCAATTGAAATAAGTTGTATAGGAAAACAGTTTTAGACTGTGTGGAATGAAGTTTTTACTAGCAAAGAATAATAGAAAAGCCTCCTCTTAAAAGCTCAAATAGCTTTACTGTCAGAAAATTCCACCATGGTTTGGGAATTCTCAGATTTTACTCCAAAATTAGGAGTTTCTAAATTAATTCACTTTAGTTTAGATGAAAGCAAGCCAAGTAAACAAAGTAACCAAAACTTAAATTAATTATCCTGGATTTCCAGCCTTAGTAGATAGTAAGAAATATGGACCCCAAAGAACTTCCATCTCATTCTTAAACTGTCTCTCAACATAGGTAAGATTAATGAAATATCTTTCCAAGCTCTATTATTTAAGCAATAGCTTGTGACATTTTCTTCATGATCTCCCATTTATGATGTCTGTTAAAATACGATATTTGCTATTGTGTATGTCCAAGACAGAACTAAACTTTTACTTCTCTTAGAATAAGAAATTATCTTCCAAACTTACTCATGCATGGAATTCTTATCCAGCAGATTCTTTATATGACTAAAATTTACAGAAGGATAAGGTTCAAGACTACTGAAATTTACTGATGCTATCAGACTTCCCTTCTTTGTCAGTTTTTCAATTTCCATCATACACTAAAAATACTAGGAAAAATTTTACATATTACAGAAATTGAATCTGACCGATAAAACATCCACTACTATGAATTACTGAAAATTTACTTTCATGCATTCTAAGTAAGATCAATAAATTATAAACAATCTGATACTTAAATTATACTTATATTTACCCAGTAATAACAAAATAACTAGAATTTATAAAAAGATGAAGTGCTTTCTTCTCAAATCATCAACTTAGTGACTTTAAAACACAATTTTATAATTTCTGTTCATTCATATTTTTTTTGTCCTGAAATCACACAGATTTAAATATAATTAAAGTATGAATTTAACATGTAATGCAGAGTTACATGATTTGAAAAGCAATCCCTTTGTATTGTAAATACTGCAATGAGTAACATGGTGATGGAATGAAATAAATAAAGAGAACTACTGCTGACCTATTGTAGATAGACAGGGTGGGTTTAGGATTATTTTTCTGAAGCTTAGATTTATCTGGAAATTCATATGTCACAAAGTTATAGAATTACAGAATCATAGAATCTTTTTGGTTGAGTGATAACTGTAAAATAATCAGGTCCAACAGTTAACCTAACACTGCCTAATTACCAGTAAGCCATGTGCCTCAGTACAACATCTACATGTCTTTTAAATACCTCCAAGAATGGTGCCTCAACCACTTCCCTGGGCAGCCTGTTCCAAAGCTTGACAACACTTTTGGTGAAGAAATTCTTCCTTATGTCCAACTTAAACCTCCCCTGGCACAACTTGAGGCCATTTCCTCTTCCTATCTCTTGTAACTTGAGAGAGAAGACTAATCCACACCTCACTACAACGTCCTTTCAGGTAGTTGTAGAGAACGATAAGGTCTTGCCTCAGCCTCCTTTCTCCAAGCTAAACAACTCTGTACCCTCGGCCACTCCTCATAAGACTTGTTCTCCATATCCCTCACCAGCTTTGTTGTCCTTCTCTGAACATGGTCCAGCACCTCAATGTCTTCCTTGTAGTGAGGGACCCAAAACTGGACACAATACTCAAGGTTTGGCCTCACCAGTGCTGCCTACAGGGGGATGATCACTTCCCTAGTCCTGCTGGCCACATTATTCCTGATACAGGCCAGGATGTTATTGGCCTTCTTGGCCACCTGGGCACACTGCTGGCTGCTGGCCAACATATCCAGGTCCTTTCTGCCAGGCAGCTTTTCAACCACCCTTCCCCAAGCTTGTAGTGCTGCATGGGTTAGTTGTGACGCAAGTGCAGGACCTGGAACTTTGCCTTGTTGAACCTCATACCATTAGCTATGGCCCATCAATCTTGTCTGTCCAGATCACTCTGTAGAGCCATCCTAACCTCGAGCAGATCAATGTTCCTGCCCTATTTTGTGTCATCTGCAAGCTGATGATGCACTTAATCCCCTCATCCAGACTGTTGATAAAGATATTAAACAGAATTGTCCCCAATACTGAGCCCTGAGGAACACCACTTGTGACTGGCCATCAACTGGGTTTAACTCTGCTCACCATAACTCTTCAGGCCTGGACATCTAGCCAGTTTTTCACCCAGTGAAGTGTATGCTCATCCAGGCCATGAGCAGCTAAGCTGTGGTGAGATGTTCCCTCTCCTTTTGCAGTATAGGAGTAACAATGGGAAACCTTTCTTAAAGCATGTAGAAACCTCACACTGAACATTTTAGAGGACTCAGTTTAAAGTACTTGAATAACACCTGGTACATGATCTACATGAACCTTTCATGTCCTCACTATCTGGCTGTGTTTCTTCACCTTGCAAGTTTACTCACTCTTAAAAAACGATATTAACAATAAAGCAATAAATGATAAGACAGGAATCTTGTAATATCCTTAGGAGAAGTATCAGCTTAAGCTAGATTCATTTATACCATTCATTAGTTCTTTTATTTTTATCTTTGCATGACCATCTAATATAAATAGGTGCTGTGGATTAACACTGGTGGACAACCAAGCCCCATGTAGCCACTCACTCACTCGCCCTGCAGTGGGATGGAGGAGAGAACTGGAAGGGCAGAAGCAAGAAAACTCATAGGTGAGATAAAGATAGTTTAACAAGGAAAGCAGCAAAATATGGAATTTTTCACTGCTTCCTATGGGCAGGCAGGTGTTCACCCATTTCCAGGGAAGGAGGGTTCCACTACGCAAAATGATAACTTGGGAAGAAAAATACCATAACCTCTCTTTCCTCCAGCTTTTATTGCTGAGCACAACATCATGTGATATGGAATATCGCTTTGGTCAGTTGGGATCAGTTTTCCTAGCTGTTTTCCCTCCCAACTTCTTGTGTACCTCCAGCCTACTCACTGGTGGGGAGGTGTGAGAAACAGAAAAGGCCTTGACTCAGTGATCACTGTTCAGCAATAGCTAAAACAGTGGTGTGTTATCAACTGTGTTGGTACAAACCCAAATCACACCATTATACAAGCTGCTATGAAGAAAATTAACCCTATCCTAACAAAACCAATACCATAACAAAATGACATCTCAGGAGACAATCTGGGCAAAAGAACTAAGAACTCTAGGAAAATTAGGATGAAAACCAGAAAAACTTCCAAAGATCTGTAAATAGTTCTCCAAAATCCTTCAAAACTAAACTTTAATCCACATCAGGTGGAACAAGACACAGGGTACCTAATAGCGATGGAAATATAAGTTCATATGCTGCTCATGTAACATAAATTAAGGAACTTAATCCAAAGATTAAAGTATTCTCTGCTGTCCTCTATTAAATTATAGGAGCTTGGAAAGAAAAAGCTAATAAAGCATGACTTCAAAAGAGAAGCTGATATACAAAAAGACGAAGAAATAAGTTTCTATATAAGTAGGAAGGAAATTTTTGATGCATTAAATCAGTCATACCATTTACTCACCTACCAATCTTTTCCTTCACATAGAACAGCTTTGATCTGTTTTAATTTCTCTTTCTTTATATGAAGTATCTAAATAAACTGCAAACTGACCAACTGATGGTTGGTACTCGGAAGCGTCGACACCTTTCTGAACTGCCTGACTAAGACAGAGTGAGGCAGAGATTTTCAGAAGTGAGAGTTATGTCCACATTCTTAATAATGTCCATGTTTATGTAGATTAACTAAACAGGAAGAAAGAAAAAGCATAAAATGTCCCCCTGAAAATCAGAAAACACTATAAAACTTCCATGAGAGAAGATAAGTCGAGTCACTATTTCTGGAAACACTACTCTGGCTGGAATGAGTATTGGTGGTGACATAAGAACATAGTAACTGATTCTTAATTTTTTTTCTGAAAACTCAAAACACCTTGCCCTGATTTGGGGATTTAGTTTCAAAATCTCAGTTTACTTGTCTAAGCTCTAACTCACTGAGATACCCTGTAACACCTAAAATAAAATTATAAAAACGACAGCATAAAAAGGCTGCAAGAACTGTACTACGTAGAAGTATTTCTATACAATTTTGAAGTCACATCTGCAATATCATTGTTTTCCATAAGATTCTTTTGGTGAGACAAATATTATACAAGTCTAAGAATCTGAAAAACTATAAAGACTGAAAACAAGATCAATTACTGGTAAGAGACTCTCCATTGCATGCATGTGTAAAACTAAACTGGTTTCACAGAGTCATATAATGGTTTAGGTTGGAAGGGACCTTAAAGTGGGACACCTCCCAATATGCCAGGTTGCTCAAAGCCCCATCCAGGCTGGCCTTGAACCCTTCCAAGGATGGATCCTTCACAACTTCCCTGGACAACCTGTTCCAGTGTCCCACCACCCTCATGGTGAAAAATTTCTTCCTGATATCTAATTTAAATCTATCTTTTTCCAGCTTGAAGCCATTACCCCTTGTCCTATCAGTACACACCCTTGTAAAAAGTCGATCTCCAGCTTTCTTGTAGCTTTCTTTCCCCTTCAAATACTGCAAAGCTACTATAAGGCCTCCCTCGAGCCTTCTCTTCCCCAGGCTGAACAACCCGAGCTCTCTCAGCCTGTTTTCACAGGAGAGGTGCTCCAGCCTTCTGATCATCTTTGTGGCCCTCCTCTGGGCTCAGTCCAACAGGTCCACATTCTTCTCCAAAGCCAGATGCAGTACTCCAAGGAGGGGGTCTCACCAGAGTGGAGTCAAGGGGGAGAATAACCCCCCTTTACCTGCTGGCCATACTTCTTTTGATGCAGCCTAGGATGCGGTTGGCTTTCTGGGCTGCCAGCATACATTGCCAGCTCATGTTGAGCTTCTCACCCACCAACACCCCCAAGGGCTTCTGCTCCGGGCTGCTCTCAAGCCATTCTCTGCCCAGCCTGTATTTTTGCTTGGGTTTACGCTGATCTAAGTTCAGGACTTTGCACTTGGCTTTGTTGAACAGGCCCACCTCTCAAGCCTGTTCAGGTCCCTCTGGATGGCATCCCTTCCCTCCAGCGTGTTGACCATGCCACGCAGCTTGGTGTTGTCAGAAAACTTTCTGAGGATGCACTAGATCCCACTATCCATGTCACTGACAAAGATGTTGAAAATTAGCAGTCCCAATACCAACCCCTGAGAAATGTCAATCATCACTGGTTTCCACTTAGACGTTATTGACAACAACCCTTTGAGTACAATTGTCCATCCAGTTCCTTATCCAACAAGTGGTCCATCCATCAAATCTGGTCTCTCTGATTTAGAGAGAAGGATGTTGTGCAGAACGGTGTCAAACACTTCACATAAGTCTGGGTAGATGACATCAGCTGCTGTTCCCTTATCCACCAACTGTCATAGAAGGTCACCAAATGTGTAAGGCATGACTTGCCCTTGGTGAAACCATGTTGGCTGTTACCAATCACCTCCTCATTTTGCATGTGCCTTAGCAGAGTTTCCAGGATGATCTGCTCCATGATCTGACCAGGCACACGTGTGAGACTGACTGTCCTGTAGTTCCCCAAGTCTTCCTTTTTTCCCTTTTTGAAAATGGGGGTTACATTTCCCCTTTTCCAGTCAGTGGGAATTTCATCAGACTGCCACTAATTTTCAAACATAATGTTTGCAGTGAAACACATTATTTCATGCTTCTCATAAAACATAATGGTTATAACAAAATTATTTTGCTTTTATATTTGAGGAAAGTTTTATGTATAATGGGAAATTGTGCTCAAGGGAAAAATTCAGTACCCTGTGAAAGTAGGAGTTAGTAGTAACTGTTTTCAGCCCATTTCCTTCTCAAGCTGCCAGTCATCTTCAGTGCATGTCTTTCCATACTGCAGGAGCTGTCTTTTCAATCCTCGCTGCACATCAAATAACAACAGTTTAACTCTGACATAAAGCAAGGCAAATGTTAGAATACTTTAAAAAAAATATTTAGTCCTCCTGATTTTATTTAGCTTCTGAGAAGCAACCAAGTTTCATATCAAACAGCAAGCTTAGAAGACAGAGGTTAGGAGTAATTTAGACATTTAGGAATCAGAATATGCTTAATATTCCATCATTTTTCATTGCCTCACATTCATGGAACAAAATCTAATTCGAGGTCCAGATGGCCCTTACTATTAATGTAAATTTTAATTAATCTGAGAATCTGGGCCTTTTCACTTTAGAATCAAATAACGTCTATAGCGGTTCATACCATATTGTCTCCAGGAGTCCAAGACCTGAAGCAACAAGTTAGTTCAGGTTTACGGAGCTACTGGTTTTAAGACTGATGAGATGCTGTTCTTTCAGTGAAGTTGCACAGGTTTTCCCATTGACTTCAATGAGAACAAGAGCAAGATCAGGGTCCAGATTTCCTTCCACTTTTAACTGTTAATTTGCCATATCGAACAAACATATTGCGTATATGGACATGAGTCTTAATAGCACTAAACCCTTTGAAGCACACAAGATGATCATTAACGGGTTAAAGACTCCCCATTTCTGTCTTCTAGCCACTAAATTCTGCAATTACAAAAAAGGTCTTGATCTCTGGAAACCATGCCTTGTTAAATTTCCTTAGCAGACAAGATGGTACTGTGTAGCATTACATGTGGTTACTGTTAGTCACATCCTTGCTGTAAGTTACCATAGTGTAGCTAAGGTAATAAGATGTGACAAATGGCAGCATGGCAAGTCAGTCTGGGTAGTTTCCTTTGGAATATAAAAACTATATAAGAAGAGGCTTATGCCACTTTTCACTAGCCGTTCTTCATGGATATAATAAACAACCATTAACTGAGCTTTGAGCTGCACTTACCAACAAAGGGAAAAGGGAAGACCCTAGGGAACTGCAAGAAATCTGCTCGGGACAAATGGTGAAGCAAGGCAAAATGGGACACTGTACAGAATGGATATACATCTTGCATCATTTATTTAGCCACAGTTACTTCATAAATACACTTAAAACATCATATTAAAAAATAATAATCAAACCCTAATTTTGCCATTTAGGCCCATGAAACTCTAGGATGCTGTGGCAATTGCCCATGAGGTGAGATTTTTCTGTCAGGCATGTGCAAAGCCAAAAGCAACATAATGATTATATTACTCTGCAGTCTTGATCTCCAAATATAAGATTGTCAAAGTAGGAAATTGTACAGCTCCTCCATCTCCTCAGCACAGATACAGTGTGGGCTTCTTTGTTGTGATTTACTGATGCTGATAGATTTTATTAATTGCCTTATAAATTGCTGTTACTTCTAAGGGCTTTTGAATAAAAGGAGGAAGGTGGAGTGAATGATAATTTTCTTCCATAAGAAAGAGAAAAATACACAGCACTTCTAAATGATAGAAAGTTAGAAACATTTCAAAGGGCCTTTAGCTTCCCATAGATTACAGAACTACCAGAAATAGCTGCAGGCAACAAATTACTTCAGTGATTATTGGTGTATGGAAAAAAATATTAAAAACCCCCCACAATTCAGTTATATTCTGGTGTTTAGATACAGTATGATAGTAGCCATATAGAAATAGAGGAAAATGGCAATCATTTTGAGAAAGGATTTCTTTTTTAAACCTTGCTTGTAAAAGATAAAAATGAAAACATTTTTCTAAATTTATTTTCTGTGGTCTGTTATAAAACCAAAGTAGTTTTGGGTTTTACAAACCCATGTGATGGAAGAGTTAAACTTAATAGAAAGATATGAATTTTTATTGATGGCCACATCAATTTGAAACAAAAATTTTTAACAAAAAAAATTTCCATTCCAATTTAATAAACATTTTAGCAGATATATATAGACATGCAGGACTAGAAGTTAACAGCACATATATCCTATATGCCTCAGTTTATTTTTTGGGAAAAAATGGTGACAATTCAAACATAAGTACTACAGAATGGTTCCTATCACTACTGCTGAAGCCACAGAGAATTAATAAGTTCTTACTGAAAACTCTATTTTGTAATTTGAAAAAAATAACTACCAAAACTTTGAAAAATGAAACACAATGATTACAAATAGGCCTTGAAGAGGCATAATATATTGCAGAAATGTGTTTTAGGTGTTTTCTCAGTCCTTCTCTTCATTAATTTTGGATTTGTTTTCTGTAAAAGTTCTTGCTGAGTATCATCATTTGTTTAACATTTGCCTACATAAAACACCAAACACCCTTATGAAGGGGTGATATCTTTATTCTTGTCTCACAGAAGTCAATTACAACACTACTTTTATTTTGGAAATGAGATTTCACACTAGTTATATTATGAAAAACAGGCAGCATAATCACTATTACAATACATAACAAGACCACTGTAATCATGTAACATCTATAAAACTTGCAGAACACCATTTAAAATAAGTCAATTCCTTTTAAATGGTTGTATCAGTGTCAAATTCAAATATGCTAAAAAAAAATTAAGAAAATATGAATTTTGCATTCTGCTTCATTTTCCCCATTTTTAACTAAAGGTAAAATCATTTTCAGTCCGTATAAGCCCTTTTTCTTTAGCTTGTTTTTTATGCTCATCCAGCCATTTTTGAAAACAAAAATGAAAGGTCCTTGTAACTTCTAATGCTGAAGGAAGTTGGAAAAGTTATAGTGACAAATTTGCACTTTCCATTCGACACTCTGAGAGCTCCTCACAGTTGGAAAAGGCTTTAAAAGTTACCAACCGGGGAAAATAAAATAAAAAAAAACAATCTCAGGCATTCCATACAAATACAAAACAAGGTACTTTAGTAATGAACCAGTTAAAAGAGATGAGCGTTGATTAACTTAGATGGTGGGTCTTTGTTACTCAATTTTTCACAACTTTTGCTTTTCTTGTCCTGTCTAGCAGCACACCTGTAATTTAGACCATGAACTGAGACTGAGGTCAGACCAACAGCTTCAGCCCAAGGAGGTGACTGTCCCACCCTGTCAACAGAGCTGTTGATTTTCTCAATTGCTAACACAGCTCTGAGCAGCAATAACCTCATGGAGTGTTTTATTCTTGCTCCTCTCAAGACTTGCCTGTGATTATGAGAAAGTTCCATTTACTGTAGCATGAGTGAGTCTTCAAAACATGAACAAAATATTACTGTAAGGAACACTGTGGAAAGGTCAAGACGTGCATCCTCTTGTGTTCATGGATCCTATTTGCTATAGTTAGTGCATGATGCACAGGAAAGGGATTTGGAACTGCACTATTGGGGAGAGCTGAGAAATATTAAGCTGTTCATGGTCGTAAGAGGATCTAGGTGGAGGAACGTCCTCCTTTACAGGCCTTTTGCAAGCCAATGCATGGGAATTCAACTAGTCTATTTTTCTCTCTCCTGTTCTAAAAAGGAAGAATAACAATCCTGTGGTGATGTTGAATTTGTTAAACATTCTAGTCCTGAATATCTGAGCAGAATTTATGAAGATAGTGGTTTTCCTGTCTTGAATTAACTTAATTTTAATGGAATAGATAGTTAATTTAGAATAAGGGAAGAAGAGTCCCAAGTACCCTGGTCCTGCCTTACTCTTAAATATTTTTATTCTGATATTCTGAATATTCCTTTCTGATAATAATTTAATAAATATTTTTTTACAGAGCCAATTGCTGATAAGCAAAAATTCACTGTCAAATATTTCACCAAGAAATTCATCACTACTAGTGGCATATGGTAATTTGGGTTCTTTCGGTTTATATTTCTAAAATTTGAATTAAAAACACAGCTAATTTAATCCTGTGTTTCACAAGAAATATTTTAAAATATCTCATCTAATTTCATTTACTAATCTATACCTTAAACAATCAATCTCTGTAAGATATTCATATATTAAAAGTCACTATGTGCTAAAAGTCAAACAAATGTAGGGGGGAAAAATGGACTACAGTCAATAGCTATAGCCGCTGTCATTTCATAAAACACAAATATATAAAGCATTTTAGTTATTACATTGAAATGTATTTTCTAGAGAATTATTTCCAGTCTGAGTAACCATATGGAAGCAGAAAACCATTTAAAAAATGAAAATAAGATGGTTTATATCACCTGCATAACTTGTTTCGTTCTTTGCCTTCAGGCTTCAAAACCCGCTTCCCATATTTTTTCCTTTCTTTAAAAATAATGTACATCAGTTTAATTTATCCCAGGTCCCAACAGAAGGATCAGATTTTAAGCATTTAATGCTGTGGTTTCAAATCCAATTTTACAGTGTTCATCGTTTCAGAAGTGGCAGAATCCAAAGTGAGCTTTAAAAAAAAAAAAAAGAAAAGAAAGAAAAAGAAACAAACAAAGCTCAAGCTGCTCAGTGTGCACACTCATTTTTTTTAAGGTACAGCTTTAGTACTAAGCTGTAACCTGATGAATATTTTTGAAGGTGTTAGTTAAGAAAAACTCTTATTTTAAGAATTGTTTCTTATTCAAAAGAAGCAAAATTTTTAAGGATAGCCTTATGTTTATGTGCAAATGTTTCATGTACTTGTTCTGATGAGCCTTACTGAAACTAGTGCACAAGAAGTCAGTATTTCAAATTAACAGGAAAAAAAATTCACTTGAGTGCAAAGTGTAGAATAATCCCTTTGCTGCCAAATGTGTGTGTGCAGAAGATGATATAATATGGCCTGTTCTTCCTCCTCATGGGATTGCTTGAGCAGTTGTGGCTATCTTTCAGACTTGGCCTCTATTTACATGATACAGTAGCATCTCTTTTATTTTGAATGTACCATTAACAGGGCAAAAAAAATTGCTTCGGATAATCTCTACTGACTCTATGGCATGTGCCTGGGAACAACCTCTGCCATCTGGGCCAATCTGTACAGATGTGTTCACTTTCCTGTTGCCTTTACTTTTCTAACCAAGTCTACCATCCTTAGGAGATTTCTATCTGGATTTCCACCATCTGTAGGGTGCACGCCCTACAGCAAAGATACTAAGCAGAGAAAAGAATACTATCAAGGTCTCATTGGCAATGCGGCTTTCAGCAGCTAAAATTTCCTTTGTTTCTCCATGTTCCCCAGTGAATAGCAAGTGCCATTCACAGGTTCAATTTTATTGACTTCAAAAGTGGGCCTCTTACTCAAAATCAGTGTTGTGTCTACAGGACAAACAGAGAACTGAAGTGAGCAATGATTGGTTTTTGGGCCCATACAGACACAGAGGTTACAATTGATGGAATTCCATCAATTCCATCATTCCATCAATCCTTCCAGTACCTGAAGGGGGCCTACAGGAAGGCTGGGGAGAGCCTGTTTACAAAGGCCTGTAGTGATAGGATGAGGGGCAATGGCTTTAAACTGGAGGGGAGCAGATTTACATTGGAGATTAGGAGAAAGTTCTTTCCTGTGAGGGTGGTGGAGCACTGGAACAGGTTGCCCAGGGAGGTGGTTGAGGCTCCATCCCTGGAGTTATTCAAGGTGAGGCTTGATGAGGCCCTGGGCAAACTGGTCTAGCTGGGGGTATCCCTGCTGTCTGCGGGGAGGTCGGACTAGATGACGTTTGGAAGTCCCTTCCGGCCTGGACAATTCTATGAATGAAATACATAATTGCTAAGAAAAACAAGCCCTGTTAGAGGTCTTTCACAAGTATAGTAAATGACTCCTAAATAAAAGATTGTGACCGTCACATACCTGCTTGAAAGTAACAGAAAATATACATAATATACATGTCAGTGTTGGATGTCTTTCCACCCTTCCCAGAAAACCTTGCTCCCCTTGGAATGTTTTTCCCTCAGGGAAATTTGTTGCTGATTTTAAAGCAAATATAAATTGAATAGATGAAATGGACTGAAAATTGGCCGTATGGATTTTTTCACTGCACAAAGTCATCTGTTGGAGGAAATTTAGGTACAGTATCTTAGTTGAGTGTAAATCAGCAGTGGTGGTACCACTGAGGTTGCAGCCATAACAAAAAAGCCGCACCTTCTTTGTGATCACTGTAAAATTAATTGAATTGACTGTCAGCTTCTCAGAGGCTGTGACAGAGGACTGCACGGGTAACCTGTTTTTGATGTTGTAAAGAAACCAAAGATTAAATGGATATGGAAGGTGAATTACCTTCTTCACCATGACTGGGCTCCTACAGGTCAGGGTTGAGACACATTAGCGAGGTAATATGACAAAACCTGTGCTAATACTACTTCTAGGGAGGCTTGGAGGATGTTTGTCAGTTTGGTGTCACAGGCAGTCTTAGACTGACTTTATTTTAAAGTGATTGGAGAAACCATACATCATCCATTTAGACATAGCAATCCCTTGTAATACATTTTAAAATAAGAAAAACTGTGTTGTTTTTTTTTAAACCAAGTTGTAGCTTATTGTTTGTATGCAGCTTCCTTGTATTGCCTTTTCTTTGTAAGGTACGTGAAATGCTAAAAATTCACCTCCTTTTTAACAAAGTGTAGCCAAAAATAGCCTAGACACATGATATTGAAGCTGCTCTTGTGCTACCCATTTAAGTTATGTATCAAGCCTAAGTTTAATCAAGGCCACATTTTATTTATACATTTCATGCATTAAACTCATTTAAACTTTTAGTCAGATTTCATTAGGGGAAATACTACCGCGCACATCATGCAGTAGTAAAGCTAATGTGCTTCAGGAATTTGAAAGGATTTAGAGATCAGAGGGTCTGATTTCAAAATTTCTTTTTCTTTTTCTGCTTAGTGCTTGGAGCAGGTCTGTATGCTGCACATAGTTTGTTTCCTAGGACACTAATACAGTCAGCATGGTCTGTACAAATGTGTAAACACAGACATTCTCTGTAATCAGTGTGTTTGGTGTCTTAAGGCAAGATTATGTTTTTTTAGGAAATGCAATTTATGTTCAAGATTAAATTTCTCCTCCAGACCGATAACGTCTTGAGGTTGAATGAGATCATAAATATTGTGTCCTGACTTCTTGCTCTCTGTCTTAGATCTTCATACTCTATTTCAGTGCTTTAGGAAAGGGGAATGGAGAGAAATGTATCTATAATGATTTACCTACGCAAAAATATAATCTGTGAGGCTTGATAACGTATAAATAAAAAAATATATATCTAAAGTAATGGATAACTACAATAACACTCCTAATCAAAATTACTGTTTCATTCACATTTCTTCCAAGATTAAAAAAAAAACCCAGTCCAACAAACAAAAAACCCCACACATAAGAAAACAGTAACACAGGCCTAACTCAATTTTACTATTCTTGTTTATCAGGTCTCTTTTGGTGAGATTCTCCCTGTTGCTTGGTCATCCCACTGTTTATGAAGTTGAGGAAACTTCATGTTGTGTATTGTAACTCAAATAGGGATATATATATATCTTTCAGATTCATAAGGTAGATTCATTTATCTTTCCAACCAAAAAAAAAAAAAAAAGGAGAAAAAAACAGAAAAGAAGAAAAAGAAATAAAAAATAAAAAGGCAAATAACTCCCTCCACCCTCTGCTTTTTCAGGCAAAGCAATTGGACTTTATTGTAGTGTGAGACTTTTTCCCTTCTGGTGCAATTTCACCATAGTCCTCAAGAATGGAATTTTGCCATTCTTGTATGCATTGTATCTTACAGTGCTGAAAAACCAGTACATTACAAAGCTTTAGTGACCCAGGGCATATTTGAACTTGTGATCTAGAGATGAAAGGCTTCATATTCAATTCCCAGTCCCATGACTCATCCAGTTCCCCAGCATAATTTTGGTTTGGGAAAGAAGTTTTTGAATTATGAGTGTGTAAAAAGCTTTCCAACAGAATTGCAATTTAAAAACAGAATGGCCTGATTTACAGACATGTTGAACCCTGAGGCTCCCACTGAATTAAGAGTATGCAACAGTCGGAAAAGCAGACCTTACTTAGCACCTGTCTTCAAAACACTGCACAAAAGGTAAACACATTGCTGTAGCATCTAGAGATCATGATCCCAGATGCAGTTATGAAGCCAGACTTGGAAAGGAGTGGCTTCTATAGCATCATTCCGCCTCTCCTCAGCCTGTGAGGAAACCACTACAAAGAAACTTTTGAAAACTCTGGACATGTGGTGTGTCCTGAAGGGCTAACGAGACCAGGAGCTCCACTTTCTGAAAGCAGAGAGTGTAATTACATCCCTAATCTCTGATCATATCCCTTTTTGCCTCCGTGTCTTTTGAGGGAAAAATATTTCTCTCTCTCTTAACAGCAAATCTTATGGCAAAAATCTGTTTTCCCCCAAGGTCAAGTACTCTGTTTCTCTGACAGAGAGTTTCTTGGCAACATGGACTCAGGAAATCAGATGATGTGTGAGGAAGCTTGGAGTTGCACAAACAAAATGAAGTCTCCCCTGTTGTGTATGTTATATTCGTTCAGGTCTGAAGCCAAACACCTCAGTGGTACCCACGTCACAAAAGTCAGCCTGCCCTCAGGCACTCATATTCATGCTCAGATCTGCCTCATATTATTTAACATACTCAAATCCTGCCTACCTTAGCAGTATGAACACAGCTTGTGAGAGCAATATGCTGTGGTTAACTCAAAGCCTATGCTCACGCATAGCCAACAAAAGCAATGTAGCTGTTCTTGTAGGTCTTAGATAACCTCTTAGCAGTTGAACTCCCCTATGACTAGATAGTCATACCAATCATTATTTCTCACAGAAGAATTATTGGAATGTGGAAGCTAAGTTAAAAATAATTTTAACAACAGTATTCAGAAAAGATATTGCCAAGACAAAGAATTCAGGAGATCAGAGAAGTGGCAAAAAAACTTGTTTGAGAGATCTCTCTTAACCAGAATCCATATGAACTCCTCTCCTTTTTGCATTTTAAACATCTTAAGCACTGATTATAGTGCTTTTGTGTACCAAAAGAGGCTTTCCTGCTAAAATGAAAAATAAATTACTTCTGGCCTGAGCTAGTCAAAATATGCCTCATCATAACATGGATTAATGAGTAGAGACATTATAACTACTATAGGAAGTTACAGTGGAAACTCTTTACTGGTGTTACTGGCCCTGTTTGGTGGAAATGGATGTGTAATTAAACTTTAATGTAGCCTACAAAAGATGTAAAATGCAATCAGTGAAGAATACAAAAAAACCCACACAGCTATAATAGTTAGTAGGATTTTATGCAGTCATGCTTCTCCCTCACTGTCTTTGAAATGGTACAAGATGATCATATTGATTTCACTCATATCATCTGTCTTCTTGGTAAACAAAAGACAGCATGGTATCCTGTAAGGAACTGGAAAATTCTCATCATATGAATATGAAAGTAGATAGATAAAGGTTACCAATGGAAGACTTACAAAAGCAGCTTGAAAATAGAAAGAAGGATTTGACAAATCTTGTTGCTAGCCTTAGTTGCAGAGGAATTACATTTTTGGGACAAATTACTAGCGGAGCTAGAAAGCACTATTTTTTGACCCATCTTGGGTGCAGGAGATTAGATTTATGCAGAACTTTTAGTTAACCAGGGTTTGTGAATGCTGAAATTAAGTTTGCTACTTTTCAGGTAGAACCCAAATATAATTCCTAAATTTACCAAAGTTTTATAAAAAATTATTATTCCTTCCCACGGTCTTTGGAGAAGGAAACAGTTCATTTTCAGTTTGATCTGTGTTCAAACACTACTACCAAAAAAAGTGTAACCCATAAATTACTTCAGGATGAAACCAGACTATGCTTTTGCTTTCAGCTGAAATCCCAAGGGACAAGAGTTTCCTGTGGATCTGTATTTTGCAGATCAAGCAGTTTGCACAACTGTAATGCACTTTACATTTCAAAAAATGAGATTTAGGTATAATAAATAATTTTTAAAGCTGGAGTGTTTCTTTCTTCCACTGGGTGTCACCGTAAGGCAACAACACTGGGTTTGGAAATCTCCGTTAATAGCCTGTTAGATCAGAGATTTTGTATTCGCTCTAGAAGGCTGCAGTGGGATAATGCTAACCACTGAAGAAAGACCCCCTAGCTCTGAGGTCAATAGAAAGATGCCTACACCTCAGTGAATATTACAGCAGGCCTGAAGGTTCTCACGAAAAAAACCCCAGCCAAAACAAACAAAATACCCAACAGTCTGATTCTATGAAAACCATAAGTGGCTTTTAAGATTCGTTATTGGTGTTCATGAAAGGATTAAATGAAAGAAGATTCATGAAAGACTGACGGTTTCATTGAAATGTTTCATTTGGGTACAGAAGGTCGGGTTCAAGCATTGGTAGAACAGTTACTGTAGGGAAGAGCACTTTATCCAATTTCAGAGAAAATGTATCATAGTTTCACCTATCTATATAATTTCCACCTTCCCTTTTCCATTAAAACACTCACTCCAAGCTGTCAGTTATCTGTGACGGAGCAACAACTTAGGGGAGCCCCAGGTCACTCATAGGCAGAAATCACAGCATTACTCCCTTCACCTGTAATGGTTACAGCTGGATCTGATTGCTACCTAAGTGGCCTGTAGTGACATCCTCGAGAAAAAAAAAATTATTTGAAAGGAGGCAGCCAATAACCATTTTTTAAAAAATGTTTCCTCACAAACTCTATTCTTTAAGGCATAATTCCAAAAACCTTTCCCTGCCTACACACACACACACGCACACACCCTGCCCCAGGGCCCCTTGCAATATTTACTTAGGTTTTATTCCTCTTCCTTTTTTCTATTTTCATGTGAATATGAAAGTAGATAGATAAAGGTTACCAATGGAAGACTTACAAAAGCAGCTTGAAAATAGAAAGAAGGATTTGACAAATCTTGTTGCTAGCCTTAGTTTGCAGAGGAATTACATTTTTGTAAATACTTACTGTGTGAAGTAAGCATTTACTTCACTCAGTAATGCTTAAAGTCACAATCAGTAGTCTAGACACTAATTGGTTCTATTGCTTAGAATTTTTGCTATTCTGGATGCTTATCAACAATTCCTCCAGTATACATTATGGTTGAATTCTGGCCAGACTACAATTACAAAAAGCATCTTTGGTTTGCATCTTTGCTGCACAATTTTGATCAAATTAGGAAATTCAGAAATAGGAAAAAATAATGAAAACCCATATCTGATGGCTGGCCCATCCATCCCACATTATCACTGCAGTTGTCTTTTTTGCTATTGATACTGAAGGTTAATAAAATGTAAAATATTAAGGGTACAAAACTAAAATAGATTTGTACATTCCAGACATGTTCACATAGACTGACAGTAAAGCAGACAATAGTTCTTTGCTCGTTATCAACATTTGAATGCAAATATAATACCTTCTGTGAAACCTCAGGTTTTTTTCAGTCCACCAATACTCTTTTTCTACAAGGACCAGGTAATGGGTTTTATTTCTGGGAACAGGAGAAGACATTTTGTGAAAGCTGTTGACTTTTCATCTCAATGTGATCAAAACAGAATTGAAAAATAAAGAAAAGAAAAAAAAAGAAAAAAAGAAAAGGATTAAACTGGAAATTGCAGTAATACCCACTAGGCCAGGACTACTACTTGAAATGTCTGAGACTGAGTATCTGTTCTGAAATTTGTCCCCTTCCCCTCCAATCTCCTAAGTGAAGTCCAGTACCTGCTCTCTTGTGGTCTTGTATATAACCTGGGCCTACATTCTGCAGCTTTGAGATGCTTTTGTGTATATATGTCTTAGGGAATGGCCAAGCAGGACTGCTGGTCTTGAGCATCAATAATGTGGTGCAGAGAGGATTCCACCTTCCCAATGAATTATTTAGCTTTAGGCTGAGACTTTGCTCATTAATCATTTGCAGGAATAAATTTGTATTACTCTAATTAAAATTATGAGCTGGCTTTTTGTCCCCCTGTACTGACGAATAGTAAGTTTGGCCAGCTTGAAAGATGAGTTGACGACCTTTATAATTTCTTTGAAAGGGTCCTAATCCTCTACATGAACTAAAACAGTATAAAGGTATCAGATTACTCCGCTATCAGAGTTTTTATAGTCAGGGTTGAGCAAGATCCAGGGAACCTTACAATCAGCACACACCCTACTTGAACAATTCCTCTGGAAATGTCAACCCAACTTGATTTTGGTTGGATTTGAAATTCAAATACTTTAGAATAAATGAGCTGTCAGGAGCACCATCAACAAGACGGGTCATTGCTTGAAATTTGTAAGCATTGGAACTTACACAGCTACTGGTCTGATGTTTCAGTTATTTAAAAATCCAGTGAGCTCAAAAATATCATGCAATCCATTAAAATGACAAGGAAATGCAGGCACAAAGCTGCAAGTAACCCTGGACTAAAAAGGGGTTATGGGAATTTTCTTTAGGTTAGCATGAAGTCGGAGCATGAATTGTGCTAAGAGGAGGAAAAAGTAGAGAATAATTAGCCTGCAACAAAGGAATATGTTGCTAATATCAGGGTACTCTTTCAAAGAATAAAATAACCATTAGATTTTTTAAGATCTTTCATTCTATGAAAATTTTTTGATTAGTGCCACCTGAAAAGAAAGAAAAGGCAAGAACAGGATGCAAGTCAGATATGAGTTTTCATTAGACTTCAGTGAAAACTCACTTTCCAGATTAAGGGGATAGATGTCTCCATCAGCCCTCTGCTTCAGAGAGACACCAATGCTGCTATGTGCCTTGTGCCAACTGTTTATCGTCAATCTGGAGAACAGTGTCTCATTTTCATTTGATCTCTGTGCAGGTCTATGGCCTTCCCCTCAAAGTCTCTTTCTGAACATGTTACTTGACATAACTGGGCACATCACAGTTCTTGCAATTGTTTTCAGTGTTAGACAATGAGTTTTGTTTTCAAGATAAGGCTTCTGGAATCTTAGAGTTTTAATATCTCTGAGCATAAGCTTAAAACTGTTTTTTTTTTGTAAGACTATTCAGTGTTCTGCCTTGAAAGCTTCTGCCACTTCGTAAGAAGAATGAATTAAGCATTTTGGATATAACACAAAACCCTAGCTTAAAGTCAGTTCTTGAAGAATTTAACTCACTTAATACAACATAGAATATACATGAATGCATTTGAAAATAAAGTTAGAAAGCTTTGATACTAAACATGAAACCTCTTAACTTTCATAGTAGACAGTAAATCTTGAGACATATTATTTACTGCAATTCCCGTGACGCCACCAGCAGCATTACACATCGGAGCAATGTGTTCTTCTGGTAGAAGAATTTTGTAAGAAGAATCAGTAATTTTGTCTGATGCTAGGAGCTCGACAGAATTTACAGAATGATCAGACATTTTCTGATGGTGAAGTCAATGGACAGTTTTCCTCGGATTTCTGTGAAGCCATTTTGTGAGTAATATTTGGCCTTTGTCCTAGTGCAGAACTGTTCTACAAGGTTCTTGCCTTTGTTCTTCAAGGTACCAGATGGAGTAATCCTCACCTCAAAGACGCAAAAAACCCAGATTGACTGAAGCTGATTGATTATTCCTGAATACTCCTTTGCTCTTCAGAGAACAATGATGGTAGTCCCAATAATGTGATTAGAACAAATAAAAAACAATATAGCAAATTACAGTATAGGAAGCTATATGTTCCGATTTTCCCAATGAATGTGATATTTACTAAATTCTGTAAGGCTGAGTTGGTTAAACAGCAAACATTATGTTTAAAAAATATATTATTTGAAGATGAAATATTAAGCACAGAAATTCCTTTCTTTGAAGGAAGAAGTGTTCATCTTGCTAGCACACCATAATAGTCTACAGGTGTACCTCCTGTTGCTATTGCTTTTAGGGAAAAATCCTTCAGAAAAGAGATGAACTTTGCAAGTTAGTTTGTTTTTCATCAGATCTGCACCCTACTGGAAATTGATTCTGCTGACAGAACTCAGCACCTGAAAATTGGTCAATGCAAGCTGGGTTGGAGTTCAGTTATGAACAGTTCTCTGCTCATGGTCCAAAACCAGGGTGGCTATGAAGGCAATGGCTAATTTGTACACTGTGTTAGGATTCTAAATGTCTGATGGCACTAATTTCCAGCATGACTGAGAGATGGCAAATGTACTAAGAATGTTTTTGAAATAAAAAATTGTATTCCTTTCAAAAGGTCTAGATAAACTACTCTAAACTTACACCAAGTGGGTATTCATTAACAATGTAAAATCAACAAAACTCCTAAAGAAAAACAGTGGGATGGGTATAGAACTTTGCTAGATTGCTTTCTAGGACTCTTTAGGGCAGTGTGCCTCACCTGACAGAGCAGGCTCTTATTGTTCCTGAAAAATACCCAGTCTATGATGTCTGGGACTATCCTTGATTTTCCCACGAGATTTTTCCATGTCTAGGCTACAGATACTCTACTCGGAGTATCAGATGTCACTCATCTGAGTCTTTCACATCGCTATTCATGAGATAGGAAATACGATGGTAGTGATGATATCACTATGCATCCACACTGGTCTCACCACAGCAACACATTTTAAGGCATTATAAGAGTACATTGGTGTGAGAGTAGACAACGGGTCTTGGTAGGCAAGGGAGTATATATGGGATTACACTAACTTGGGAAGCAGCAACATAATGATATCAGTTGGGCTGGCTGCTATTTTGCAATAGGATCCAGTCAACAATCTTTTTAGAAATTATCAAGTAAGGCAATATTCTTTGTGTAAGTCCCACTATCCCTGGTACAGTGCTCTATCTAGTAATTTTATCTCCTTGGGACATGCTCCAAAAACAGGCTGAAGTAATTCCAGGCCCATTTACAATATTTGAGTGTTCATATCAGGTCCTTTTGACTCTCTAATTTCATTCTCAAGAGGTTCTATGGTGAAAACACATGACTCTAAGTAAGCTGCATGAAGCATTCTACCTGGGGCAAAGAGAACAGCTGCGCTCTTCTCAAAGATGAATTTCTGAACAGGAGGCAGGTGCAATTCCTTCTTCCTCACCTAACTCATGAGAGATTGTAAACTTCAACGAAGGACTTACGGCTCACTCCCCGAGGTAAGAAAAGTCTGACTACAGCTGACGTCTGGTTTCTCAGAGGGCTGGAGCACCTCTCCCATGAGGACAGACTGAGAGAGTTGGGGCTGTTCAGCCTGGAGAAGAGAAGGCTCTGGGCAGACTTTATAGCAGCCTTCCAGTACCTAAAAGAGGCCTACAGGAGAGAGGGGAAGGGACTTTTTATCAGGAGGTGTAGTGATGGGACGAGGGGTAATGATTTTAAACTGAAAGAGAGGAGATTTAGGTTAGATATTAGGAATGAATTCTTTACTGTGAGGGTGGTGAGGCACTGGAACAGGTTGCCCAGAGAAGTAGTGGACGCCTCACCCTTGGAAGTCTTCAAGACCAGGTTGGATGGGGCTTTGAGCAGCCTGGTCTAATGGAAGGTGTCCCTGTCCATGGCAGGGCAGTTGGAACAAGATGATCTTTAAGGTTTTTTCCAACTCAAAACATTCTATGATTCTGCAATTTATCCTATGGTTATCTGATGCTAAGAAGTCTGGCTGCCAACTAAGCAATGAAAGGTGCCAAGGGAATCCCCTCTGAAGATGCAATTTCAGTGTTCCTAAACTGTTCTCACCCTAGCTTTCTGACTTTGGGTAGTGATCTTTGCTCAACCAAAGCTGGATGGTATGACCTACTTACAGGAAGTTTTCAGATTATTGGTCATGCAACATTGAAAAGAGAATGACCAGCCACAGATGAACATATGTGCCAGCTGTTTCACTGCTTCCTTTCACTTCCCTTTCTCTCCCTTGTGGTCACCAACAATCGTATGTTATACAGTAACTTCTTTGTGGAGGACCACTTGCAGCATTTTTGTTTTCATCCTCAAAAGGTTCCTCTTCTATCTCTTGAAAGCAGTTGTTTCCACCTTGTCCTAAGCATGTATTTTCTTTATCTTTTTCACCATAATTTTTCACTGGTCTTCAAGGCTAACCATATTTCACAGATAGTGAATATTCTGATCAATAATCTCTGAAGAAAGGTGGCTGCCATGCATTAGAGACAAGCAACCCCAAGGTTTTGTCTTCAGTGCAGCAGCTGACAAAATTTAGATGCTGTGGATAGCTAGGGAAATTAGTATCAGGTGTTTGGGGCCTTTTAACAGAATAACGTAGCTCTGGACTTCATAGCCCTGCCAAATCACATATCTTGCCAGCAAGTTTGCTTCATGTGAACCATGTCAAAAAAACTTTCAGATAAAACATAATGAAAACAGTTGACCATGATATAAAAGGCTCTAAGACAGGTCATATCCCAAATATTTGTACCATGCTGTTAGGTTAAAAGCAGACTGGTCAAAGAGTTTTCAGTCAGAAAACGAAAACTTTGTTTAGCTATAAATTTCTTAGTAGCTGCTTGCCACATGACTGGAAAGAGATAAAAGCACACTCAATGAGGGGTAACAGAACACCTTGTTCTGATGTTCACTCACTCCTCTTTCTCTCTAATGTTTTTGATTTAGCAAGACATTTAGGTCCATGGGTCAGTGATTTGCTGAGCTGAAGCTTATATTTCTGATAATGACAATGCACTCCACAAACAAATTCCCTGCTAAACAAAGCAATTGCATGTACTACCTGGACTCTGGCACTGAGTGTAGCTTCACAATTTCTCAGCAAGGTCCTTACTTAGCAATACATTCACAATCACTGTCATCATAAGACCAAGAGGAAAATAATAACTTTGTGTGTACATGACATACAGAAAGCTCAAAGGAATAAAACTTCAGACAGTTTCTACAGCTAAGTAAAAAATCAGAGCTGAACTGACAAAACAGAAAGGCTCCTCTTGCTTAAAAAACTGGCCTGATTTATTAACTCTGAGTTACTGACTGTAAAATGCAAACTCCAAATTTAGGCCGCTGTTTTTAAAATAGGCACGTAATTGGTTCCTAGAAGACTTGATTCCCTCGTAAGAGCAGAGCATGCTGACCACCTCCAGCTAGCAGCCCATGTCTGCACGGGTGACTGGTTTTGTCACACCGATGCTGAGCTGTGTTCCTCCTGCATGTTGGAACACAGCACCATCTAGCGAGCCACAATAAACAGACTTGCCCAGACTGCCGTGTAAAAAAACAGTATAAATTATAAAAATTTAAAACAAATCTAATAAAGCCCCCTTTCCTGCAGAAAATAAGCTTGTTTATGGAAGATTAGACTTTATTTTTTCTCCCAGTACAAAGCTCCCAAGATCTTAAACTTATTAAATGTAATGATCAATCAGCACTTAACTAAATTGCAGCAAAAGCTTGGTGCCCTGTTATTATTCATTTAGTTATGCACTATCAAAATCAAATGTACTTTTTCAAAGAGTAATAATATCCCCCTGAAGAATTCAGCATATTTTCACCTTTTGAAGAGAACAATAAGAGTGGATTTGGCTGTCAAAAAGCTACCACTGCTGTATCTGATCTGGTCCAATGGTATGTTTACATGAATGTAACAAGGCGGATTAAAATCATGCTCTGTATGTTTAATATGCTATATCACTGTGCTCCCTCACTATGGCAACAAAAGCTCAAATTTTCCTGTGCAATGTTCTTTGCTGTACTGGAAGCTATCTGTAAGATGGTATCTAATTCCATATCTGTACTTTTCTCCTGTTGTCTGTGTTGCCCTTATGACATTTTCCTTAGTAAGTCCTCCGTGTCTTTCTCTTACTCTTGCATATATGCCTTTTTCCATGTCACCTTCGTCACTCTTTGAAAGTCTATACATGTTAAGCACTTTCTTTTGGCTTCAATAACTTCTTAAAACAATATGCCCCTGGGAACTTTCTCAGAAAGGAATCAATTATTTGAAACAAAACAATGCCATTAAACTTTGAGACTGGCCAGCCACAATTAGTGGTATACTCAGTATCATCTCTTGAAAAGCATATAATACTTTAAAAGTGGGCAATCTTCAAGACAATAAAAAACAAAACAGGGAAAAGTGTAGCCTCAGGTTCAGACAGTTGGGGTTTTTTTGTTTTCTTTTTTGTTTGTTTTGCTTCATTGTTTGCATGAGCAATTGTTTAGGACAATCCCAAATCTTTTAAAAACACACGTCTGTGATGAGTCTCCTTGCTGACACTACTACATTTGAAGCAATACAAATGAGAGGGGTTTAGAGACAACATTTCATTATGTGAATCTAGGAGTGCCTGACAAATAAACTTACAGGTTGATTGTCAAAGAAATAGCATGCACAGTTCTCTAATTTACATGACAGTATGTGGATCAAAATCTCTAGGATAATTTGCAAGTTGCTCTATTAGTGCAAAAGGTAAAACAGTTGATTTTCTTGGAGGAGGTTTTGATTTAAAACAAATGAACTTGACGAATCATCACATCTGTAATGAAATCTTACTCCTGGAATTACCTAGTTTTTGGAAGTATTCTTTCAACCAAAAATAGAATTTGGCCTATTTTGGGTATGACTGTACGTTGACAGACTCTCCATAGGTCTGGGTGTACAGGCACAGGAGGGAATGCAAGATTCTGGCAACAGCCCAGTTGTTGACATTCATGTTCTTATTGTTGGCAAACTCTAGAACACTTTTATAGGTTTATAGTAAAGAAATGATCCTTATGCAGGTGAGATGCAACAGAAAACCCATCCTTTTGCTAGGAGCGGACATTACAGTTTTTGTCAAAGCCCATAATGTTGATATAGAGACATTTCTATCTTCTATTCAGACATATCTACCTCCAAACAACAAACTCGTGTATGTTGTTCATTGTGGAATATAATCTGCATAAGGGCTATAAAGGGTTATTATATGTCTGAATTTTCTGTAAATATATTCTTTTTCACCTATAAAAAAAAAAAAAAGTTTGGCTATTTTTTGTTTTTTCTGAACATCTGGAGACATTTTTAGCCTCCTAGATGTATCAGGTTTGTACCAGCTGCGTCCTTTGATGGATGTGCCTGTACTTTTTTCAGGTGTGTTTTAGTCACTAAAATGGAAGACCCAAAGCAAAATTATTCTGTAAAACAGAAAAATTACCAATCTTATGACTTACTAACCAAATAAACAAAAGAATAAAAATAATGTTTATACATAATTGGGAGCAATTTATTTTTGTTAACATTTCTTTTGTGTCCCTTAACATTGGCCAGTCAATGTAATGTTATCAAAGTTCTGTAACAGTAATGGCTTCATAATACCAGGCCATATAGTAATAAGTAAAGGGAGTCAGAGAACTGCTCTGTGACACCAAGTGAACTTCTGGGCAAACAAAGCATGGTTTGGCTGTACTTTGATCCAATTTAGCAGCTCTGACACTTACAGAATCACGCAGAGTGAGCTCAGAAAAAGCGCTGTTGCCCTCCTAATGTGCTTTCTCCAGATCTAGACTCAATCTCTAACACATTATTTTAATGTGGCTAGGCATCGATTCACCGATTCATTGAGACCTGTTGTTCTCTTACTATGATGCTTGCCATGCTTGCCTGTAACTGCCCTCTTATCTTTCTTTTACATCTTCTGGTCATATTTTACAGCTATTTAGCAAGTCTCATCCCTATTGAAGCTTTCAGAACTTCTAGGCGCTAGTATAACAACACAATAATGCCTAAAATATCTTCCTATTAAATCCAGATACAAACATAAAAGTGATGAGAAAAGGCAGGTTAATGCATATGTATAAAACTGTGTTCCTATGTTTAGAGTCTGAGATCAGATTCAATACTGATGTCTGAAATCAGTTTACTTACAAAACTGAAGACTGCAATGAACAATCATTACAGTGTCCTGGACAATTTTTATATGGCTTGATTCACTTTTCCCTCAGTATCTGATGTAAAGTCTGATGGTGTCTCTAAAATGAGGTGATATTATACTTTTCCCTTTGATGAGATGCAAGGATTTTAGCATTGCAAAGTCAACATCTACTCTTTCACATGACATTATACTGAAGTTGTGTATGCATTATCAAGCAATGCAGCACAGCAGGAGTGGATCTGTAGTGTATTTTGGAGGTATTTATTTCAAATTAACTGTTTTTGAGCCCTAGACTATTAGACTATAAGCTTATTAATAATTAGATGTGGTGCTGAAGGGTATCTTTAATACAGAAGGAATCCACTGATCACATTGAGGATGCTTCAGAATGTGAGCCCAACGCACAGCAGCTAGCAACACCCAGGAGATTCACTTTAGAAACACACTAATCTGAACTAGAATGCTAATATCTTCAGAAATATCTTGAGACATTCTAGTTAATTCCTATTCTAAGTGTGTGAGGAAGGTGCATTGATTTTATGACTACTTGCAATGGCAAATACTGATAAACTTTCTGTTATGCGCTTCATTGAACTTCCTTGTATAAGATTCTAGATTATGCAGAGAATGAAAAAAAAACATTCCAAAACAGATTTTGTTGAGATGGACCTGAGCAGCAGAACTGTAATCCAAATTAGGGAAGAAATAAAGTTCTGTAGCAAAGAGGGAATTTTGCAAACGCCACTGACATGGTAATTTATTTTAGGTATATTGTCCTTGTATGCTCTCCAAAAATACAGGACTTAGATTCTAACTAAAATATATCCATGGTAGCTTGAAACAAAGTCTTGTATCTCGACTAGGTGCAGTAAATAGGACCTAAGAATCATAGTTCCAAGAACACATTTTGAATCTACTCAATTTTCAACTCAGTCATGTTAAAAGAGTTGAACTTATTTAAATTTGTGCAGTATATTAAATGGACAGAAAAACTAGACCTCAGTATTAAACCTTAATTTTTTGAGTGTTCAGTTCCCAAATTTAATTTTTTGAAGGGTGTGAATACCAATAGATAGAATACTACTTTTCTTTTTCCCTTTTCAAAGGTAACTTTTCCTTCAAATCCACACACGTCAGATTTACATTCCACATCACAGCACATAAATAACAACGCTTTAGAGTATCCATATCAGACAAGCCTTTTTAGCAGAGCATTAAATTCTTTATAGGAAATGTAGAAATTAACTTTGGGTTTCACACCTATTATGAAATCAACAAAATGTATGACAAAGAATGTTCCACCTGCCAACTCGAAAACAGGCTGCTTTCCATGTGGTACACCCCAGCAATAAGTTGAAGAAATATTATGTTGACAGAGCTTGAGTAAAGAAGAAAATGAGCATTGTTCTTCAACAGCTCTCAAATTCAGATTTGGCAGCAGAGTAAACAGCTACAATCTAATGGCATTATGTGTAAGTGAATTTACAAGATGTCATTTTTAGGGATAATTTTCCTCCTATGAAGCACATATGGTAAGTAAGCATTTTAGGAAGAAAAATTATGATTAGCTTTATGTGTAGCTCTTATGCTTTCTCTGACAAAATAATTTTCATTAGCTTTAACTTCTCGCCTTTTGGAAACATATTCAAAGCTCATAACTGTCATAAGTCTTTGTGAAAGGAACGGTATGGGAATACCTCTCCCACAAGTTCTAATAAAATAGCCACTTCCAAAACTTGTCAAATGGACAAATAACTTGTCTTCTGTCTTCTTTTTTTTTTTTTTTCCTTAGGCAAACAGCATTCATCATAATTAGTGTTGAAAATTATAAACCAGCTTGATACTATAAACCGCATTAGTTCCTTGTCATAGAGCACAAAATAGTCCTTATCTGTGGACCTCTTCTTTCTCATGGCAATTTGGACAGAATGTGAATGGGGTGCTGCATGTGTGCAATTACTATGAGTTATTGCTTTTTTATTTTTTTCAGTAGCAAAATGATGAAAATTTATTTCAAAACTATTTTCAGTAATGCGAATTCTTATTTAGAATACTTTTAAAATGTGGAAATCTGTACTAGTAACACTGATATGTACCTTTTCAGGACAAGTGAGAGGATGTGGTAATAGGGTATTTCATGAATCCATTTCTTTACCTTTTCTTTGTCTACAGCTGGAAATAGAAGTTACATTGATTAGCAAAAAAAGTTCTGGGAGCTTTCGCCTTGGTTTTGTTGCTAAGGAAACCATTTCCCTGGCATCAATGCACCCAGCATGTCTGTCTTACTTTCCTGTGAGCTCTAACAGAGGCAGCATTGTGGAATGGCATTGGGGGGCAAAAAACCCACAGAGATAAACAAGGAGGAAAAGATCAACAAAAGTAGTTGAAAGTTAATACAGGGATTTCACCTAGTTGAATTGAATTAACTTTTGTTTCTGTGTGAGTCAGCTAGGGAGCTCTGTGTATAGGTAAGGATTTAAGGCTCCAACAAGACTACGGCTAAAAGCCAAAGAGGAACAGAAGCCTCCACATCAAGAAAGCCCCAGCTACAGCCCCCTGCCCCCCAGAAAACCCCAAAGAAACAAATCAAGAGGAAAAGGTGGAACCATGTGGTCTGCATACAAAATCTGAAGGTAGAGATGTTGGGTTTGCACTTGTACCATTCTTTAAATGGTAACCTTATTTCAGATAGAGTCTTTTCTTCTACTGCTCCCATTACGTAATTTAGCCAATGCAATGTCAGATGGGGGTATTACATAAGACTGTAGTAATTATGTGCATTTAATATCATAAATGAACTTTTTGTTGGTGTTTCTGCAACTGTAATTTAATTCTTACTTCACTTCTGCGTTGTATATCACCAAATCAAGTATGGAGAATGAGGAGACAGATAAGTGACTCCGCTGTTCACTCTTCCTTGCTGACTGTACAATGCCTCAGCTGTTTCCTTTTCCAGCAGTGTTCCTGGCAAATAACTTAAACTCTGCTAAAAATGAAGTGAGTGACAAGCAGGATACACCAAACACCACATTTGGCAGAAAGCTGGGTGACACATGAAAACCTGTCAAAAAAGTTATATTAGTAAAACCGAAGGAAACCCCAAGTGGCAAAATGGTTGGCTCCAGGACATAGTAGTGGTATACAATCCCTTAAAAAAAAAAAAGAAAAAAAGAAAAAAATCTCTAAGACAGTGGTACGAATCCAGGCAAGAGAAATAGTAAAAACATCATTGTCATCTTACAAATTTACAACAGCCTACCACATCTGAAGGCTGTTAATAGTCTCTGTACCATTTCTTGTTCAAAAGTCAGGCACAAAACCCTGCCGTCACAGCTAGGACTATTTGCATTCTTAAACTGAAAGTTTCAAAACCTATTGTTGGTATGGAAGTGTGAAGACACTGAATCTGGTGCCTTGAGTAAGTGAAGCAAGGAGACATGTTCCCAATTAATCTACTCACTCCTTTCCTTATTTCTGCATATAAAATGAGTGTATTTTTCTGTATATTTACCTGGGTACTGTCAGGAGGTGCAAGAGTGAGGCTGCTCCAAAAGAAAGGTGAACTGGGAGCCAAGGGTGCCCCCAGCACAGCTGGGCGGTAATCCCCTGACCAGGGTGCAGAGGAAGGCAGTGGAGGCAACAGGTCCTATTGGTTGGCCAGTGTCATCAGACAAAGGCAAGGTAATCTCAAAGAAAGTTCCAAGGTCAGTTCTGGAAGGCCAAAGTGAAATGCAGATAACAGGACTGGAAACAGTCATACCTGCGATGTGGGTCAGGCAATTCCAGCACTGAGTACTGATAGGACTCCTGGACATAAGAGTCATAGGACACCCTGAGTACATAGGGTGCAGAGGTCAGGCCAGGGAGCTGAACCTATGAGTGCTCTCAGGACCTGAACAAGGACTTACTGTAGAATGATCTGGAAAGTTTCTATCTATTCTGTTAACATGGGTGGATAACAAAACAGTGTCTTGGAAATTATTGGACAATACTTGATATGATATATGACTTCATTACAAGAGTTTAAGTACACATTTATCCTAGTGTAGGCGCACAAAAAACTTTGTGATTTGTCCTCGCTGATGGAGGATACAAAGGGGCCTTGGGGATTTCTGTTCCACATGTGAACCTGTAATAGTGAAGACTTCACTGTGACTTGAGGAGAGCAGAAGGCACAGAAATATTAAGCATCCTCTCACAAATCTGCATGATCAGGAGTGCTTCACCCTACAGGAATGAAGTCAACCCCACTGCAAAGTATGTATGGATAAATAAGACCAGGGAAAACAGTAACAGCCCTTCAAAGGCCATAATTATACTAACATTTTTTGTTACCTCAAAGTCTTTCCCTTTCTTTTAGTTTTTGACCTTTCTCTGTATTTTCTCTTCCATAACAGGAAATTTAAAAATGGGCAAATTAATCTTACAGCAATCCCTACCATACAATAAATTGAAAGACCTGGAAACTGTCAGAGAACAAAATATGTTTATTGTGATGATGTTCTGATACAACAGAGGACAGCTGATCATTTGAAAGTAGTTTCTAGTTATTTTAGGATCCCCCTTTTTTTTTTTAGGGGATACATACTATGGATGGATGGGTTTGGAACGTATGATGACCTTAAATAAGATGAGTTGATATCTAAATATCATACTACCACAAACACTGAAACGTGTCCACTGCAAGTTTGCAGTGCCTACAGAAGATAATTTATCTTAATGCCCTAGATTTAGACCACCTCTAATTTAATAAGATATACCTTCTGTAACAAATAAATATTTAATTTTATTTTATTATTTAATTTTTGAAATGCCTTTCTTTTCCTCTTCTCTGCTGCTAGTATGCAGTTTGTTTAATATGCACAAAATACAGGATTTCCATGGGATAAATGAGAATAAAGATTAAATGATTCTAACTGAGAATCTTGCTGTTAAAGAAAGAGTAAATTGAGAGAAAAAGCCTCCAAGATTGCATGAAGTTGGTCTGATGATTTCAAAGCCCTAATTAAGTCTGGATAGTAAGGCTACAAAGCACATATAGTACAGAAAAAGAACTCCCAGCTTTTTGATGGAGGTAATATCCTATGAGTGACTAATTTTTATTGTATAATTAATTAGGTTACATGAAACCCTTACTGGCTAGTAGCGTAACAATCACATTTACCTTCTTTTTTTGAGAAGAATTTGTGCTTATATAAAATAGCACCTAAATTAGCGTATATGAGGAAGCAATCTGTCCTTGTTTGCTTGTAGCCTGGAAACAGGCTTGTGTTTTATTTTTTAATGTTAATCCTTGGACTCAATTCTACAGGAAAAATAATCTCAGATTTTCTTCAAAGTCTGATATTAATTTTCTAGAAACCGAAATATACATCTTGAAATTTTATTACTGTTTTAACAGAACTTGGAAGCACACAAAAATTCAATATCTGAGTAAATCTATGAGATGATTCTAAAATAAATAAACATTATTTCCTTATAATATAATTCCATGAAACACTATGAAAGTTGTGACAAAATGAGAATTTTATCAATCACAAGGTAAAAAGCTAAATTTGCCTGCACAAATAGCTTATTTCCCATTGAGAAATGATCTTTGGATATATAACTGAGAGGATTTATTTTTTGCATTTCATATGAGCAATACTTTATTTCTCTGTAATCTCTTTTTTTAACTATTAAATTGACAAAAATCAGGCACCTATTTAAATAGGCATCACCCTTGGCACTAATGAGTGAATTGAGGAGGTCTCAGTTGATGATAATGAGTTCATTTTGAACACCTAGATGTCTACACTGGAATGCCTAAAACAAAATTCCCAATTTGCAAGTAAAGTAATTTTAAGTGTGACTGGTTTATTTCAGTCTGCATATTGGGACTTATTTCTCCATATTTTTTGGCCCTTGTTTGGATAATTTTTTTTCAACAACTGATCACAAAATAGACACAAAACATAGTTTTACAATTGCACCTTTGACCAGATTTGGACAAAGATTCAGTTTTGGCTTTTTATCTACAGCAATTACCCATCTACAGCAAGTACCTGAAGACTATGCATTTAAGAAATCAGAACTTATTTCTGTTCTTTTTTAATTATGGGCTTTATCCAAAGGAAACTTACATCATCCTTTTTTGTTCTGTATTTGTGTGAAGAGATAACAAGAATTTTCTCACACCTTGCATAAATTAAATACAGAGCAAAATGTTGGAGCTGTAAGATTGCAGTAGGATTACTGTTTTACTGCAGTTAGAGAAGTGAGCTTTTCTAAGTAAACAACAGTTCTTAACCTGGGAGAAATCATCTGTATGAAAGAAACAAACTCCCTAGTCACAAAGAACATCTCTAATGCTCATTTGTTAGGGATTATGAAAAATTCAGAAAACATATCTAAAAATGAAGCATCTTTAGAAAGAAAATCCAATTCATTTCACATTTCTGCAATGCTGTAACAATTCAGGTAAGTGTACTTCATTTAGGCTTCTGTTTATCAGCAATCAGCTTACATTTCTGGTGTCTGGTGTAGTTATTAGTACCAGTGTGGTGTGCATTTTTTATATTGCAGGTAGACAATGTAGCACTTATCTTCAGAATAGAAGTTTTTATATGAAAATTAAAAATGTGTAAGGCAGTCATTTCTTTACCTGTCATATGAGAACAGGAATAGGCTTAGTGAAAAACAAAAGGCTTGCTGTTGAAAACATCATATGCTGTTGCTTCCACACAAAAAAATCCTGGTATCTTTTTCATGCCACCAACTCTCAGTAATCAAAGAACATTTCAAGAAGCACAGAACAGAGATCTTATTTCATATGGGTGGATTTGCTTAGAAGATTTTTGCTCTATATTCCAAAGCACTCCAATAATCTTTGAAAGTCTACAAGGTTTAGCTGAGGGACTCAGTTAAAGAAAAAGGATTTTAATTTAAAGAAATGAAGAAAATAAATAAAAAAACCTAAGCATTTGATCTTTAATTTATAGTTCGGTTCAGCTTCTTAAAATGTCACTGGAGTCCTCATGAATCAAACTATGAAATTCTGGAATGAAAATGTGAAAATGTCACCATCAATGACATGTCCATTCCCACACAGCTTTCAGTTCAAATTGTAAGATGATTTGTCTTGGCAAACACGGCACCAACAAAAAATTGGTATGAACTTTCTGTTGCATACCTTCCATATATGTATTCAACATGGTAATTTGTGTAGGTTAGAGTGAGTAGTTAGGGATATTTTTTAATTTTACAGAGAAAATCACAGACAGACTAAACTACACAATAAGAAAACATTTTATGACCCCTGAATCATTTTCTAGCTTTAGAGCACTCTTATTTCTTTGTTTCCCTCATTCCTTTTTTACGTTGCTTGAGTAGGGAAGATAGGAAGAGAAAATACAAATAATCCCAAGTAATGTTCATAAGGAGTTTACAAAGGTGTGAATAAAAATTTAATTAGTAAAATTCAGATTCTATTGCAGATAATTTGTATATAGGAAAAAGAATAAAAAAAACAGCCTCATGAAAAATAGTGATTCTTTGAAAACAAATGGAAAGTTTTGCAATTGCCAGCAGGAAGGGAATCTGAGAAGTCTTTCGAGCTGAAATATGGGAGGCATGAATCTTTTTGCATTTGATGCATATTTCTGGAAATACCTAAATCAACCTTCAGCATACCTGCAAGGGAGCTTCAGGTCATGGTATATTCCAAAACAAATCTTATAAAATCCAAAATGCATACAATCTCTAGATAAGTATCTTTCCATTTTTTTCCTACTATTCATGCTGCCCTGAAGTGAGCCACAGTCGTGAATTAGTCATGATAGCATTAGCTGAAGAAAAAGAAATCTATTTCTTTCCGTTCGAGTTACCTCCTGAATTCTGCTTGATGAAAAGCAGAGACATCAGCCTCAGAATAGTGGAGAAATGCATCCATAATTCATAGGATTACCCAGGGCATTTCCTAAAGCTGGTGTTCCTAAAGCTGGGCATTAGATTGAAGAACTTCAGTAATAGCTATGGCAGTTTGAGGAGGGAGAATCTTATACTCTTCCTGAAGTGTCACTGATGCAGATGATACTGAGCTAGATGGGCCATAGGCTTGAAGTAGTCTTGATATCTGTGATCCTTATCTACAAACTCTTTGCTGGCTCATCAGAAGATGGAGAGTGAAACTTGTCTCACAAATATCAGAAGCTAAATATGTAGCTAAGGCTTTGTATGAAATATTTTTTTTTTCTAAAAGTTTGCATTGTTCATATAGACATCATATTATACATATCTTACCCATGTAAGAAGAAAAACAGAAAGCAACCATAACACATGACTGCCTGAAAAATAACAATATGTCTTAAACTGGCTTCTTGTTAAGTTCTTACTTGTTTGTGTTTCTGTACATTGTATTGCAGTGGCACCTTTCAAGGAGTAATTGCAGAGGCAGGAAGTTATTGCTCTAGTCTGACACCAATATATGTTGGTAAATATTGCTGCAAGAAGTGTTCAGTGGTGACAGCTTTACCACAACTTCAGGGAGATCAAAATTGAAGAAGGCGGGGGGGGGTGTGTGTGTGTGAGGAGGGTGGGGAAGAGAAGAAAAAAACAGCTACTTTAATAAAGGCTGTGTGGTGACCACATGACTGGGTTTTAAAACAGCCAGTATGATGGGAGAGCAGGTTTGAACACAAAGAAGTCTTACAGTGAATTGCCTTTTCACAACAGGGTGGTCCCAGTGGGATGAAAAGTTAGTAATCTAAACTATACCTTACCATAAAAATGGCTCAAGCTTTAAATAAGCTGTTGTCTTAGTCATCAATTAAGTCATAAAACCACTAAGTAAACTAATTGATGTCTTTGTCAAATAGGAATTTAATTATAAAGCTTTAATCTTGGCAATTCCACTTGAAAAGAAACTTCAAACTGTGACAAGGAGTGTGTATGTTCTTATCCTTCCTGCTTACTACTAACACTTCCCTTACTTAAGCAGTTTCCTTTTCTTATGTAATTTGCACATTTGACTTTTAATCCATTTTTGTATGCACTTGAGAAAAATATGCACTTATTTGAGGTGTTCCAAAACTTGCGGAAGTCAAAAGAAGTTTTTCCGTTATTGTATTACCAGCTTAGTATGGAGCCAAGTAAAATTCTAGATGATTAACAGATTTCTAACAGGAGAGAAATTAAATATTCTTTGTGGCCCACGTAGGTGTAGAAATACTTTTTTTGGGTCAAATTTCTCTCAACCTTAAAAAGTCTTCATAAAAAGATCATCCTTTTGGGATGTGTATGGGGTAAGAGAAATTTCATAGCCCTGACAGTATCCATTATCTTTCTTGTCTACCTCATTTTTCTATCCTTTGCTCTTTCTTTAACTTTTTCATATATTTGACTATATTATATATTTATTCAATAAAATAACAATAAAAATATTGCTATGGGTTACAATATATTAATAGTATATTGATTTTAATAGTGTATTATTTATATATTATTATCCTATTACATAATTTCAATCTTTTCAGTGTTATTTGTATTATTTATTAATTTTAGTTCTAAATAAACAAATAAAGTTATTAGAATGGCATAGGTGGTGGTATAGGGAGGTGCAATTTCCAGCACTGAGCAGGAACTGCCTACAGTCTTCTCTGGAGAGTGCTGGCTGAGTTCAACCTGTGTCCAAGGGGCCTGTGCAGTACAACCCGGGCCTGAAGGCCATGCTCTATGTGCGGCAAGGCACAGCACAGCACAACCTGCTCCTGCTCAGGTTAGCTGTGCTGTGGATCACTCCCTCCTCCCTGGTTAGGAACACTACAGCAGTTCCCGCGGCATAGCGTGGCAATATTCAGATCAAGCCCAGAAATCATGTAAGTTGCTCAACTCTGCAAAGCTTCAAAGCATGGACGTGTACCATTATCCTCACAGAGCAAATCAAATTCAAATTTTCCACCAGTTATCATAGTCAGAAATCAATTTAGCTGTTTAAATCCTCTGAAGCTTTATAATACCCTCTAGACTTTCGTGATTTAGGAGCTTGTGATGAAGTGTTAAGAAAAATGCTCTCTTTGTTGACTGTAGAAACTCTGAAACTACAGACCCCATAATTGAGCAAGGAAGAGATAAGAAATAGCTTGAGGTAAAAATTTTATGGGGACATTCACTTTATTAAAGATATTATTCCTGTAATTCAAAGACCCTTCCCTTACAAAATCTTTCAATTTGAGTAAGCTTCACTCAACGGTTTTGGATGAAAAAAAATAGTACAAGAACACAGCAGCTTTCTCTTTTTCTGAAAAATATTAATAGTTAAAATACTCAGCCAGTGTCCTAGACACAAGATTCAGTTCACTCCAGCTTATGGAGTAAATCTGCATCTTTTTTCCTTGAGAAAACTCCCTAGCCTAGTTTTGGCCTCTACTACAAACTATATCCTATTTAGTTTAAATACAAATTAAGGACTGGTATCCATGTGCTTTATTAAACTTGGTAAATGGACAATTTCCTTTAAAACCACCAGACACAAGTATCCCTTCCACTTTGTCAATAATTATTTATTTTGAATATAGTGCAGCCACTCATGTCTCAAGTCAGGATTGTTCTATTTTTATAGCCTGTATCTAGGAAAAATGTCAATGTCATTATATGCTAAAACATACAGTTCAAAATTTCATCAAGCAGTAGAATTAATATATCTTCAACAGTTTTGTCTTCTATCTTTCCTCCTCTTTCTTCCTCCCTTCCCACTTTTCCTTCTATATCCCTCTGGGAGATTAAACGAAATTTTGAGCTTAAGCAGAAAATTTAGGTCTACTGCTGAAAAGAAGAAATCAGTTGGTTGAAAAATCAGTTTAATCAGTTTACACATCTCTAGGCCTGTTTTTCAAATGATGAAATTAAGATAAAAAATCTATATTGGTAAATATTACACAAACACAGAAGTAGTTATACATTTTCCAAATGATGTTTTCTGAAAGTGCTCAGCTGTGAACAAAGAAGCAAGAAGACATTTTCCCTACATATATCTTTACTTGCATAAGATGAGGAATAAAAATATGATTGTGGTTACTGTATACATAGTACATACTTTACACATAGTACATACTTTACAAGAGCATCTTTTTCCCACATTGACTGGCTTGTTTATGAAAATTAGAGGGGAAAAAGTAAAGCCAGCACAGCTTCCCCAAGATCTCCATCCTCAAAGCACGGACTCTTTGAGGCTCAAAAGAATGGAGATCTCAAAACATCTTTGATATTCCTATGCCTTTGAAGTTTTGGGCAATGACTATGTGGCCATTCCATATCAATGAATAATGGACTTGACCTGACTTGGACTCCAGATAGGCATGTTTCCTCTTTGGCACATTTCCTTGAAAACTTTCAGTTTCAATGTTTACTGTATCATTTATAGTTTGAGATGTTGTAACTCTCTCACAGAACATTTTTTATTTGAGATCTGAATACTTCCTCTACTATAAATCACTTATTTGATAAGATTTGTAATCCAAATTTCACATTTCTTCTTTCAGTTTTATACTGTGTGTATTTATCACCTATCCATCATGTTCTATTTGTACTCTGCACTGACAACTTGATTTTGCATTCTCATTTACTTAGTATGCACTATGTGACGGGTATTTCCCTCCAATTCAATATATCTGAGGTTATGTTCTTGGTTAAATATTATACAAAGTTGTAGTTTTAATGGATAAATTCTGAGAACAAATCCTATCTTCTACGTTGATTCCTAATATAACACAACTGAATCTCTCAGGTCTGAAATTACCTAGGGTTTTGGTTTGGTTTGGGTTTTTTTTGCCATTTATTTCTTCATTTTCTAACATATAGTATTGTAGAGAGACTTTGCCATTGTAAGTAATATTTTCTTTTTCATAAATTACAAGTATTTTGGCATTCTTTTCTGAAATATTATTATAAATGAAGTATTTTTCGAGCACATAACTGGAAGGAAGTAAAAGAAAGACAGGAAATATGTTTTGTAATTCCTTAAAAAGCACATGCACATTAATTAGATATTTTTTGGATCCTATCTGGTTTTAGAGACTTCATTTATGAACTCATTTTTAGAAGAAGTAGTTCTCAAGCATTTATCATCATAGTGTACTTTAGAAGAAGTTTGCTTTATCAGAGAAGAATGTCTATACAGAAATCTTGCAAATACGAATTGATTGTTTTTTAAAGTGAGAATATTTACCATAACAAATGCTGTATGTAAAATGACATTTAATGATCTATGAAATTATTTAGTCCAACTTTTTCTTCTTATTACAGGAAAGTAATATTAAAAACATAAAACTGTAATGAGCTAAATCAGAGTTGTTTATAAAATCCTTTTATAGTCCATTAAAACTCATTTGCTTGTGGAAGTAACATACATAAACATTTTTCAGGTAGACAGGTGAAGAGCTGTTTTCTGAACATTCTACAAAAAACTTTTTGACCAGCTCATGACCCAAACAAAAGGATTAGATTTTGGTTTAGAGACTACACAACTGTATTATAAGTACTGTAAATTTTCGCAGAAGAGAAAGAAACAACAGAGGTTTTCAGAGCCATCCCTAAGGACTTTGAGGAAAAGGAAGGATTCCTTTCCCAAATACATTAGCATGCAGTTGCATTCATATAACACACATTGACTTTGCTGCTATTTCACTATTTTGCCTATTTTCAATTCATTTTTACTACCATAACTATGAGCAAAGAGCCTCTTACATTTTTAACAACACATTAAAAATGAGAAAGGAGCACTAAGATCCATTAAAGTGATTTGATGGTAAAGTAAAACCAAAACTGCAACAAAATCAAAATAGAAAATGAAACAATAGGGAGATAAATGGCTGATTAGATCAGTCAATATACTCAAATGTATTTATTGTATCAAAGAGAAAGGAGAGAGGTAATCTCATTGCATTGGATAATGTGGTCATCAGAAGAAAATATGAGAAGTATATTAACCTAGATAAGAAAAACATCACAATTTCATTGTCTGGGACCTAAGGGTAGAGAAATTAAATTCAGAAATATTTATATGTATGTATGAACATGTATCATGAATTTCACTGAATTTCACTGAATTTTTGGAGTTGGAAGGGACCATAGAGATCATCTAGTCCAGCTCCCCTGCTAAAGCAGGATTGCCCAGAGCTAGAGCATGCTAGTCAGGACTGCATCCAGGCGGGTCTTGAAAATCTCCGAAGAAGGGGACTCCACGACCTCCCTGGGCAGCCTGTTCCAGTGCTCTGTCACCCTCACTGTGAAGAAGTTTTTTCTCATGTTTGAGTGGAACCTCTTATGTTCCAACTTGTGCCCATTGCCCCTTGTCCTCTCACTGGCAGCCACTGAAAAGAGTCTGACTCCCTCCTCCTTCAAACCACCCTTTAGATACTTGTAAGAATTTAAACGTGGCAACCACTGAATATACTAGAAAAGGAAGAGGAAGATTCTATTATTTCTTAGCATCTTCAACTTAAAATCATGTGATTCTCTGGAGGAAAGCTAAATATTGACTTTGACTGGCTGAAATTGTACTGTTACAAAAATATCAGTCAACATATATGATTTAAATTGCAAATTGGCTTGTATATTTTTTCTGTACACTTTCCCAACCTTCAGTCTGGTCCTTCTTTAGACCTCTTTAACTGCAAGTGTTTAAATAAGTTTTCTTCCTCTAAGTGAATTTAGAGGAAATTTAAAATGGTGTCTGATTGTGACACTAGGTGGAGCTCTTTGAAAAGCATCGATTCTATTGGAAATTCAATTTTTGTTCCATGTGTATCATACTGCAAGTTATCATACAAGAGAAAAAGAAAATAAAAAAGGGCAAAAGAATAAAGAGAAAAAAATAAAGATAAGAAACCAAACAAGTAATATAATTATTTAAAATATTATGAAAAGGAGTCCAGAAAAATTTTAAATGAATATATAGGATAACTTTTTTAATACACAGAGTTTTTTCCACAGTGGTAATTTTTATCAAAGTACTATTGGAAGCTTAAGTTCTGAAGAAGCCTTGGAAACCTTTAAATAAAACAAAATTAGTTAACATCTAGTTGCTTTGTTAAAAAATGATGCAGTAGTACTACATAATGCCACTTTTTTCTTATTCCCTGGCTCATCACAGACATTTCAGCAAGGAATGTTGAACAAGGGTAAAACAACTAGATTTGTCATTGTAGGTCATATTGTAACGCCACCAGCAATATGCTTCTATCCTGCAGCTACTGCTTGTTGAAAGCTAACACCTCAATATCTAACTTTTCCATGCACAAAATTGTAGGCATCTGGTTTTCAAAAGATATAATGATGCGGAAACATGTAGTTCCAATTAGAACCAAAATCTGTGAGTATTTGTGGATGGAACTTTTCTTACAAGAGGTTACTAAAGTTTGTTAATTAAAAATAATTAAGTAGGATTCTTTATATTAAGGTTCAAAACAAGTTCTGTAGCTTTATGGAGACTTGGAAGGAATGACTTTTAGTGAGACTCGTGTAAAATTTTCCGTAGGATGCTTGAGTTTTACAAGATCTTGTCAGAAGCATAAGAACAGAAATCTGAAATCTGGCTAAGAAACAAAAAATTAGTACACACAGTTAGAATAGCTTTCCCATGGATTACACAAACCTTTTTTTTTTATTTTTTGAGTTCCCAAAAAAGGCTTTCCACAAGCTGTGCCAGATGTCTTTCTCCAGTGCCACATCACCACTCTGTGAAACCAGTGAATAGCAAGACCACTCTTGGCTAGCACTGAATGCTACAGTCTTTTTCAAAACAAACAGAAAAGATAAGGAAATCTGTAGCTTATTTCTTTACATTCTAGCGAAAAACTGATTTCCAAAGTTACAAGTGTGTGGTTAGACTGTCAAACCCTAAGGTGTACCATGTAGTGAAATGCCCTGATTTTCATGAAGAATGTTTTTTCCTTTCTGAAGTGTCCAAATATGTCTCCCATGTATCTTCCTCATACTTTGCTATTCTCAAATAGGCACAAATTCCACATCACATTAATCCCTCTTGCATTGGAAAACCTTTTGTTAATTGACTGTGTATTTCATTGTCCATCTTTGTAGTTACTTCAGGTAAGTAAAATTAGATACTTGAGAAGGACTTGGGATACTGGTGGATCGAAAAATAGACATGAAACAGCAATATGTGCTTGCAGCCCAGAAAGGCAATTGTATCCTGGGCTGCATAAAAAAAAGCATAGCCAGCAAGTCAAGGGAAGTGATTATTCTCCTCTTCTCTGCTCTGGTGAGACCTCACTTTGAGTACTGCATTCAGGTCTGAGGTTCCCATTACAAGAAAGATGTGCACTTCTTGGAGGGCCAGAGGAGGGCCATAAAAACGGTCAGAGGGCTGACATCTCTCCTACAAAGAAAGACTGAGAGAGTTGGGCTTGTTCAGCCTGGAGAAGAGAAGGCTCTCAGGAGACATTGTAGCCTTTCAGTACTTAAAGGGGGCTTATAAGAAAGATGGGGCCAACTTTTTAGTAGGACAAGGGGTAATGGATTTAAACTGAAAGAAGGTAGATTCAGACTAGATATAAGGAAGACTTTTTTTTCCAATGAGGGTGGTGAAACACTCAAACATTGCCCAGTCCTCTAAGCAACCTTGTCTAGTTGAAGATGACCCTGCTGATGGCAGGGATGGCAGGGATGACAGGGATGGGTTAGATCATCTTTAAAGTTCCTTTCCAATCCAAACCATTCTGTGATTCTATTATGTTAAGTACCAAAGCTTTTCATTTAGTTATGATGGCAATCCATCATGGGCATATGATAGCTCTTGGTCCATGCAATAGATTTATTAGATGACTAAACCAGTGCCTTGAAGAGAGTTCTGCTGTGGGAAAGACGAGTGGTGAAGCTCAGTTAGTGGGCTTGGTGAACACACCTCAGAAGTTCATTTAATCCATTTTAGTGCATTTGCGCAGTGTGTAACCTTCTGAAAACAGAACAAAACAAAACAAAACGGATTTATCTGAAGAGCACAGATTTCAGATGGAGATTGTTGTCAAGTATTAGAATAACAATAGATTTGGCTTTTTTCTATTTACTATACTAAGAAAATACATAATTTGTCTTTGATATAACTTTTATGCCATTCTGACTTTTATGGACAGAAGAAAGTAAACAATAATAGTAATAACAATAATAATACCAAAACAGCAGACATTAGTGCCCTGCCTAGTTAATATATAATAACTATTTATATGCTCTAATTTTTTGAAAAAGCACTGAAGCAGTGGATTGTAAAATTTAGAGTGATGCCATTCATAATGCAATGCTCTAGAAAATGATTAAGGATTTTAATTTCCTATGTTTCAGAGTAATGCAAAATATACTAAAATATTTATGAAAGAAAAAACTCCACAGAGTTTGATGGAGTCTGTTCTGGACACTCCAAGACTTCCTTGCTACGGAAATCATGAAGTTATTTCTAGAATACAGTCTTACCTTCTCTGGTGTATGCTAGTATGAGCTACAGAGAAAGGGTCTCCATCTTGTTCCAAATTAATTATGACTAGTCACATTGTTTGGAAAAATAAGAACAAATTCTAAGAAATATTTGAATTCCATGAGTAACGTGCAGGGAGAGGGGATTTAAAAAAGCTGAAAAACAAATTTAAATTTCACAAATAACTTTCACCCAAGTTCTGTGTCTCACATGGCCTGTCCTATTTGAATACTCATGAATAGAAATTATTAAACAACTTTGTAAACTTAAAGCAACATGAAAAACTGTTCACATCCCTGACAGATGCACTGAAAGCATAATGCATGTTACTGACACAGTTCTGCATATATAAACTGATTACATTTATTTGCATTAGTCTGAGTTGCTAAAGATGAGTTGAAGTTACAATACAAATTGATTTTAGGGACTGTTCTATGTGCTTTGATTTCAGGAGTGATCTTGATTTTGGTTAGTACTTGTTTGCAGATTCTTGGAAGGTAGCCTATTGAAAGTTGAAAGAAAAAAAGAAAGAAAAGGGTGTAGGGAAAGTTTAGCTGTACTGGAAACACACAAATGGAAGCAGTCTTCTGTTTTGCAAATACAGTGTATTTTCTGAGAGCAATGAATAGCTCTCTGAGGAATAAAACATTTTTGAGAGTGCAGAAAGGTTTCTAGGTTTTTTTTTTTTATTTCTATGACATTAACATAACTTAACAAGCTTCAAACACTGGAAGTAGGTTAACAGGATTAATGTTTAGTTTTAGGTGATTAACGGACTACTTGCAGAGCAGTCTTATTTCTGGTATGTGAGAAAAAATGAAAGTATAATGAAGTCGTGCATGAAACTGAGTTTCATCTTGAGGACTGACTTTTCATTAACCATTTAAATAGTAAGTGATGACTAAAACACAGAGCAATTCACTCAAAATTCCCATTTATTTAGTTCCATTAGATTTATAAGCAAAGATTATGTTGTTTGCAGAGATCAGCATAGTTATCCCAGTGACTGACATCAGATAAAAATCTAAGAGTACTGGTGAGATTTTTTTGATTCAAATTCAAAAATTATGTGAGTGGGTGTTTCTTGCCAAAACTTCTGTTACACATACCATAAATCAGTGTTGGAGTTAAAGCCTGTTCTCAGTATTTGTTGGGGTTTTCATGTAATCAATACAGATTTGCACATGCGTAATGTAAAGTGTGTGCAAGTAGAATACAAAATGGGAACACCAGACAAAGTAATGTAACTTATTAATTTTAATTGGGATAGAGAGCTACAACATATATTGAAAGTAGCAAAGGAGAAATCAGCATGAAAATAATTAGCACTATTTCAAAATAAGTGATTTTTTCCCCCTTTGCACATTTCTATGAATTTCCTCTCCTGCAGTGATTATACCACTTATTTTATTATAGATCCCTTACAATGCATGCTGTATCTGTATCAAAGAATTCCTAGTGGTGCACTGAAACTTTTCTTTTAGTTTTGTATTTTCCTTACCAATTTAAATGAAACAGGATTTTCTATTTTTTTTCCCCTTACGCAGTTTCTAAAATGCAGGTTTAAATAATTTCACCATAACTGTTCTAGATTATCCATACCTTCTTTGTTCTTTTTTTTTTTAATCTTTTCTCTTTTAGTCTTTTACATTTTAGTGTGATATATCACCCACTTTATAAAAAAGGAATTAATCTGCTAAGTAGGTCGCAAATAATTATTTCCTATTTTTTCCAAGAACTGCAGTATAATTATCTTTTTGTGGTTTTCCAGATCTATAAATGAACCCAAGCCAGACAGAACTTTCAGATATCCACTGTCGCAGCACTATGAAAAATTGGGTTAAAGAAATAGGTTTTTTACTTTGTTTCCCAGATTGGTTTGTGTTGGTTTTGGGGGATTTTGGGGCTTTTTTTTTTTTCAGAGATATGCCAGTACAAAGTGAGATGCAAAACTGACTTGAAAATAGGAAAATAGATTATTGAAGCTGATTGAAATTATTAAAATAAATTATTTCTGATTGAAGCTGGTCAATCTTTTATTACATCCTTAAATTTATGTTAATTAATGGTAGAGCAGGAAAAAAAACCACTTAGGGACTTCAATAACTAGTGTGTTTTCAAATACTGATCCAGATGAGTTCATTTTAGGCTAGGTAGGGAGGTGGTTGAGGCAAGTCTTAGAGCTGTCATCAGTTATTTCTAAGAATGTACAGAAAATGTATGGAAGTCCAGAAGACTGGAAAAAGGAAAGAAAGCATGGGATGACTGCCAAATTTTGGCAGCTCTCCTAGGTAAACACAGCCCTTAAGTTTAATGAAAGATCTTAATAGCTATGTTTTGAACACTACTTAACTATAATATGAACACTATCTTTCCAGTCATTTCCCATTTTTGCAGACTTCTTGCAATAAATCCATATTTGCATGATAGGTTCTGAGCACCTTACATAGGGAAGTATCTATATCTCTAGAGGAGGCTGGATATTTATAGGGCTTAAGGCCTATTACCTTGTCAAAGAAGGAAATCAGATTGGTTTGATATGATTTGCTCTTTAAAATTAATTTTGACCATTTCTTATCACATCATTACACTCTAGGTATTCATCTATAACGTATTTATTATTTGTTCTTACATTGTTCTAGAAACTGAATTTAGATTTGTAATTCTGTAGCTATTCATTCTCTACCTTTCAAAGGTAGACATGATAGGATAAATTGCAGTCTAAGCTGCATCTAAATTAAACAATGAAGTTTAGTGCCTACCTAGAGAGGTAGCTCTTTGCTATTATTTGGTCTGAAAGTTCTTGATGTCTAAATTTAGGCACCTTTACATGCTCATAAATGCCTTCCTTGGGTCACACACAACCTAAATTTCAGGTCAAAACCCATCTAAATGTGGTTGTAAATGTCTGTAACATTTGTTGCTGGAAAGCGTTTCACTTCATTTTGGACATTCGCTACTGTGGTTGACTCTGTCCTAGAGCCTCTACTCAGATCCTGTGACGGGATGGCCTAGCTCTTCATGGCTATCTTTCTTGCCTCTCCTGGCCAGAATTCTGTCTTTGCTGTTGGCTTTGTGAAAACTGCCCTTTTTGTTTTGGCTACACTTGTGTTATATGTTGAAGACTCTCCATCTATATTGGCTAGAGTCCCCCTTCTTTTTCATCTTTTCAGGTACAATTAGAAGATCTATCTTTAATTCTTTCTTAGTTCAGAAATACCACTGAATGTACGATAAAACTCATTGTTTCTTCACACTTTTATATAGATACAATAGTTTTTAAACATTCCAGACCAGATACAGCTTTTTTAAAATAACATACCAGACTTATTTAAAAATACCAGACCAGATACATGAAATTTGTGATTTTCTATGCTTTTTACTTTAGCATAGAAAACCTAGAAGTTTTGGGGGTGCAAGGATTGGTCTTTTCATGAATCGTAGTCTCTGTAGGCCCATATGCACAGCTAGCAGGAAAATAACCAGCTATTAATGGAAACAGTTGAAACCAGTCCACTTCCATCAACACTTTGGTTTCTGCATTTTCCAAAATACTCTTCAGAGCTGGCTGACAGCATGCATGTATTACATGTAAGGAGTAAGTTAGAAAGATACCTTGTGAAAGTGCTTCAAAGAATTTGTAAAGGAAGGGTACACAAGTGCATATGATACTTGTTTCCTGTCCCTTGTAGGTATGCCAGATGGGTTTGCACAGAGATTAAATTATCTTCAATAATTACAGCAATTTAATTGAATTTGTACATACATGTAAAATTGTTCTGCCCTATCTGTTACAATTTGAAACTATTTTATAGAGACAGAAGTTCCCCAAAGCCTATTGGGCTTTTCCTGTTAAGCCTACATACAGTATTTTGTAATAAAAATAATAATAAAAAAATGTTCCTTTGTCTATTTCTTAGCTTAAATTGTCTATGGAAAAACAATACTGAAAAATAAACCCCCAAAGCTCTGTTCCTGCAAAGCACTGGCTGATGAATAGCTGAAATTTCTACAACACAAACATTTGTTGAAGTAAATTACTTTTCCTCACATAAGTGGGAAATGGTCACCAGCATGAAGCTCTTGGATAGAGAAAACAGCATTTACCTGCTGATTCATCCAAAATGGAGAAGCTAATATGTAGAGCTTGTACCCTGGCAAGTGAGAACAATTACCACTATTTGTCATAAAAACAATGTAGGAGCATTTCAGGGAGCCTGAGGGAGTGGAAAGAAAAAGTAAGAGCATCTATGTATTTGTTTAGGTCAGGCCAGTGGTTTATTCTTTTGAATTTTGTTGTTAGTGTTGAAGTTCAGATAAAAGTCTGTACTGATGAAGACAATCCTGCTGCCATAAATATTCATTTCTATTTGGCAGCTCTAAACAGAGGATGTTTATTTTGCTCTACTGGTCAAGAATCCACTGAAGCCACGAAGTGAGAGTAACAATGTTTTAAAATACTTGGGAAGAGTTTTCTGTTCTTTTCCAAAATTTAGGCTGGAACTTATCCATCCAAAAGATGGTAGTTAATTCTTGAGGGATTCCAAGAAAAATACCTATTTCTTCCTTTATTAGATCTAAGAAGGAAATGTCCATCTTGCTAAGGTGGTTTCTGTCTTGGCACTACTAGACTGACAGGCAGCTGAGAACCAAGTATGCCCAGTGTACTAAGCTCATACTGGAGTTCTGATTAAAAGTGCATCTGGGGCTTCTGTCACTCTCCCCGCTATACATTGATTTTATGCTAATATCAAATTGGAAACTGTAGGTTCTTCTGTGATCTGATGCACTTATCCTGGAAAAACAGCCTGCAAAATGACTTGCACGACTACCTCATTTATCAGGTTTCTAAAATCATGAGATGTAAGAGAAGGACAAAATAAAGACTGATTTCTCTCTAACCTTCTAGGAGAGAGTTAGGCAGTAAATTATCACATCAAAGATGATCAGCACTGCCTTTGGCCAGAAATTTTAACAGATGTGATTCTAGATACTGTTTTTGTCACTCTTGTTGATGTTTGTCTGATATACCTTCTGAGGACTTCTTTCCCACGGAGCTAAGAAATCTGACTTGTAATAGAACTTAGGCCTCACTTAAAGAATTCAGAATATTCTTAGCTTTACTAAATCTTAAATTTAGGTGGAAAGGCAGTTCTCAGAACCATTTATAAGGAGAGGATGAAATGTCTCTACAGAGTGTTTTCTGTGAATGTCTATTTCCTCCATGGAACTTCCTGCATCACTTTTTTCTTCAATTTCCTATATATCCTAAAATTTCGATTTTGGTGTCTATCAGCTTTCTAGATCTTTTGTAGGTGTGACATGTATTCTTTTTTCTCTCACTGTCTCTTTCAAATAACCTCACAAGAAAATTAGAGAGATGCAGCATAGACTAGAGTAGTCCAACTGGAGGTCAGATCTAATCAGCAGAAAGCTTTTATATGGCTAAATCTGTTCTAGGTCAGGACTCTAGAAAAAGTGATTAGTGTCCAGTAGCAACTTCAAATCATAAAAGCAGACTCTTTTTCTGTATCATCATATTTTCTTTCTTACACACAGTGTCCTACTCTGGAAATGAGTGGAAAGTAAGTAAACAAAATGGAGGTAGAGTGGAATGAGAATGACCTCTCAGTAGTTGTGTTTTAGCTGTGTTACCCTTCTGTGGAGCATCCCAACCTGGAGCCTAAGGGCAACTGGGGCTAGGGAAGTCCTTGTCAACTGAATCCTTTGCTAGTACAGCTTAGTCAAATCTTACCTGGGAAAAAAGAAATGAACAGATATGGGAGGCAGAGTCCAAAAAACCTTAGTATCAAAAATCAATGAAGTCAATATAGTTTGTCTCCTGAGAGTACATACCTAACTTCTATATAAAAATTTGATGAAGTCTCTGATGTCCTAATTCATAAATAATTATATTCATTAAAGATTCATCTTTGAGACAATGTGAAA
>VXAK01004282.1:0-16974 GCA_013399435.1 Arenaria interpres | reverse complement strand
TTAAACATACCAGGGTTTCATGCTGACTGATGATGTGTTGGACTAAGCATTACATGCCTTGCAGTAGCACTTGCTCACAGTACAACCTGACTCATTTATGAGGTTACTTATGTAAGTGGTCTCTAATAATAGTAGCATGCAGTGAGCTAAAAGGTGCTGGAAAGCATCAAAATAGAGTAGAAAGAATCCTCTGAATTGTCACTTACCATCCTTTACATGTAATTATCCTTTATTACATTAGCAGAGTAATTTAATTGTTGCAGATGTTGGTACCTGTAATCACATAAACAGTAGATCAATACAACCTTTCACTTCTACTCCAGTTTTTTAAAACAGAGTGGCTGAGGTACACAAGCACGTTTTTCCAATGAAACCAACAGCAGATGGGTGTTGCAAACAGCAGGTAACACAAGACATGAAATCACTTGATAGAAGGATGCTAGTCCTCAGCTATGTGGTAGAATACTATTCTACCACAAATTAAATATAACCAGGCCTCCATTGGTTTTACCTACCCAAGCTGTCGTTTAGCAGTTGCTAATTAACTTTTAGCTACTAATACAAAAATTACCTCATAACTAGTTCTGGCCTTAGTTTATACATGATATATTTTCTTCAGAACTAAAAGACAAATTTAGTTTTTTCTTAAAAAAAAAAAACCTAAAACTTCTAAACTTCTAGCTTTTTATCATTTATTTATTAATTTCAATTCACCTTAGTTTTAAAATGGGAAAATCTGGATGTGTTTTTTTTCCGACTAGAAAAAAATAGTAAAAATGGTATTCAGACATAATAATGTTTTTGTCTTTTTCAAGGATTATAGTTAATGTTAAACCTAAATAACAGACATAAAAAGCCTCATCGATATGTTTCAGTTTATTTCAGTGGACTTATTACATTTTAATTTTTTTTTAATGTTTGCACAGAAAACTTTGGGTTTGTTTTTTTTTTACCTTTTCCCAGTTCAATCTAGGAGNTGTTTTTTTTTTCACTTCTCCCAGTTCAACCGAGGAGAAGTGTATGGAAAATCAGGAGACAAGTTCTGACAATTATAACAGTTCATCTTGGAAAGCAGTAACAAACTTAAGCACTTTACCACCAGTAGCACGCATTCTCTGCTGTCAGTATTCCTGTGCATACCTGTCACAAGTTACTCCCCAACATTTTTTCCTTTTCAAAAGAAAACATAACTCAACCCTAATCTAACTGGCATTGTGGCTGTTGAATGTTGCTGTTTTCTATACAGAACTACCCTTTTTGCCAGACCTTACAAACTTTCTGTCAACAGAGCCTTCTAATAGAAGTATTTTGTAAAATCTGGAACATCATTTGGGCTTGAATTTCCTTTAACTAAAACCAAATAAAGAGTCTTAGGTACCTGCTTTGGAGAAACATTTGGAAAAATTAATGAGAAGCAGTGCTAGTGATTATAAACATCTGTCCTCCAGTACTGTTTTAGGTCCACAGACCATTTTGAAATCACTCTGACTGGTTTATTTTAAGTGATTAATACAGCACTGTTTAAGAAAAATATCTATGGGATTTACCGTATGGAACATTTATTGTAAAGAGATTAATAGACCTGCTACTGTATGAAGGATAGGTTTGTCTTTTGCCTTCTTTTGCTGGTGATAATTTTTTGTAGCGTACTTTTATGAGAAAAACTTACTGACAAAACTGTGTTTAAATTATATATATGCATATATATATCTGTTGTGAACACTGTTGAGCATCAAAAAGACACCTCTATGTCTTTTACTTTTTCCTTTTTCCTTCTGAATACTGGAACATGGAGCTGCAGAATTGTTCTGTATAAATAACATAAATTACATAGCCATGCACTTTTGGGAAAATAAAACATTTCTCAGCTGTTGAATAAAATGCCTTTTTCTCTTTCAAAGCTATGCAGAACTGCCATATTTTATACATTAGAGAATGTTTATACAAGTATGCTTTCGGAAAAAATATCTGGATGAACAGACATTATCGGGTGTCAAAACGCATCTGTTGATAAATGGCTTTGTATGTGTTCTGAGTTAACATTAATCATAAAAGGAAAGTATGCCTTCTTAATCCAACCTTCTAGAGTAAGGTTCTTCATTTAAACAGAAAATAAATTAACTAGAATACATTTATAAGGCAGGTATTCCAAGATTTTATTACAGGAATAAGGCTGGAACAAGTAGGATTACAACTACAAAAATGACAAATATTTCACTTATTCTTAAAAGCCTGCATATTGTTTAAATTTCAGCTACTCTATTTATTGGATTAATGTTAATTTTATGTTGTAAATGGAAACCTTTCTCTCTGCCAAAGTGAAACAACTGTGTAATACATTAAGTATGATTGTTCATAAATAATAATAGCAGGGTCCTGCTTTGTCTTACAGTTATGTGGAGCTCTGCTATGTACCTCTTAAAAGTGGTATTTGTTAAGCAATAGAAGCATTATTCAGTCATAAAACACAGAGTGAAGAGGAAAAGAAACCCAACCTAGCTCTAAAAAGGATGCAACAAGAATGGCTGGATGACAGATCTATGTATAATTCTCTGTTAATTAATTTGTACATTCATTAAGCATACATTTTTGAGATATATAAAAATTAGACAATGAGGCTGAAAAACTTCCCAAACACTTCAGGAATTCATCTGTGGAAATTCCCTCCTGAAGAGAGGGTCACCATGTCTAAACTGTTCCTGACAGATGTTTATCTAACCTGCTCTTAAAAGCATCCAAAGATAGAGATTCCACAGCCTGCCAGATCAATCAGTTAAGTTGCTTAAATATCCTCATGTCTGGAAAATTTTTCCTAATGTCCAAGTTAGATTTCCTTCAATGCAATTTAACCTATTTCTTTTTTCCTCTCCCCCTAGAGAACAGTTTATTTATTCTTTTCTGCCCATATTCTTGCACAGATTTGAAGATTGTTATTTTGTCTCCCTTTAGTTTTCAGATTTTCAGATTAAACTAGCTGAATTCCTTAGACTTTCCTCACAGGCAGTTGTTTTCTAGATTTCTGACCATTGCTGTGATTCTCTTCCAGACTGTATCATACTGGTGTATATATTTGTTCAAATGTGAAGTCCAAAACCAGGCAAATAACTCAGCTGAGATCTCACCCATGATGAATAGACAGGAGGGATTTGCTGAGATGCCTAACTTATGCTAGTATTCACAGAATCATAGAATCATGGACTAATTTGGGTTGTAAAGGACCTTTAGAGGTCATCTAGTCCAACCCTCCTTGTAGTGCATAGGATCATCTTTAACTACCTCAGGTTGCTCAGAGCCTCGTCCAACCCAACCTTGAATGTTTCCAGGGATGGCGCATCTACCACCTCCCTGGGCAACCTGTTCCAGTGTTTAACCACCCTCATTGTAAAAAATTTCTTCCTTATATGTAGGCTGAATCCTCTAAAAAGAGGATTACTAAAAGAGTAACCCTTTTTTAGTTTAACACCAATATCTCTTGTTCTATTGCTACAGGCCCTACTAAAAAGTTTGTCCCCATCTTTCTTATAAACCCCCTNTGTTTTCTAGATTTCTGACCATTGCTGTGATTCTCTTCCAGACTGTATCATACTGGTGTATATATTTGTTCAAATGTGAAGTCCAAAACCAGGCAAATAACTCAGCTGAGATCTCACCCATGATGAATAGACAGGAGGGATTTGCTGAGATGCCTAACTTATGCTAGTATTCACAGAATCATAGAATCATGGACTAATTTGGGTTGTAAAGGACCTTTAGAGGTCATCTAGTCCAACCCTCCTTGTAGTGCATAGGATCATCTTTAACTACCTCAGGTTGCTCAGAGCCTCGTCCAACCCAACCTTGAATGTTTCCAGGGATGGCGCATCTACCACCTCCCTGGGCAACCTGTTCCAGTGTTTAACCACCCTCATTGTAAAAAATTTCTTCCTTATATGTAGGCTGAATCCTCTAAAAAGAGGATTACTAAAAGAGTAACCCTTTTTTAGTTTAACACCAATATCTCTTGTTCTATTGCTACAGGCCCTACTAAAAAGTTTGTCCCCATCTTTCTTATAACCCCCCTTCAGGTATTGAAAAACCCCAACAAGGTCTCCCTGGAGACATCTCTTTTCCAGGCTGAATAATCGCAACTTTTTCAGCCTTTCTTCACAAGAGAGGTTCCATTCCTCTGATCATTTTTGTTGCCCTCCTTTGGACCTGTTCCAACAGGTCCATGCCTTTTCTATGCTGAGAGCGTCAGAGCTAGATGCAGTACTCCAGGTGTTGTCTCATGAGAGTGGAGTAGAGGGGTAGAATCACCTCCCTTGACCTGCTGGCCATGCTTATTTTGATGCAGCCCAGGATATAGTTGGTCTTCTGAGCTGCAAGAACAGACTGTTGGCTCATGCCCCGTTTGTCATCCACCAGTACCACCAAGTCCTTCTCAGCAGGGCTGCTTTCAATCTCTTCATCCCCTAGCCTGTATTGATACCTGTATTGATACCTTGCAGCCCAGCTGCAAGGCCTTTCACTTGGCATTGTTAAACCTCATGAGGTTGACGTGTGCCAATTCTCAAGCTTCTCCAGGTCCTGCTGGATGGCATCCCATCCTTCAGGTGTGTCAACTACAGCACTCAGCTTAGTGTCATCTGCAAACTTGCTCAGGGTTCACTCAATCCCACTGTCTGTGTCATTGATAAAGACATGAAACTGTACTAGGCCCAGTACAGACCCCTGAGGGACATCAGTTCTAAACTGATCTCCATCTGGATATTGAGCCATTAACCACTACGCTCTGGATATTGAACTATTGACCACTACAGCCATTCTAAAGCTAACACTTCATCTGCAAGTTATGTCAGCAATAGCCTATGCAAGAGGGCTGAATTCTTTCCCACTGAAGCCTAAAGAAGAACTGCTTTTGGTCTGAGAACTTAATCCTGGCTCATTACATTCCCACTTGACCCTGGAAAATCTCCCTCTTTCCTTTAGGCTGGTGCATGAGCCAGGTGTAAGGAAAGGAGCACCTCTGCCTCACCTTTCTTTGGCCACCTGCCAGGCCTCACCTCTGCCTTTTGCTGCTCTGGGTTCCTGTGTCTGTGAATTCAGCACAGCTACTTCATATGCACACTTAGAAGCTATGCCTCAGATTTCAACTCAATACGCACGTAGTAGTGCTGTGACAGTTTACTCATTTATCTTCTCGGCCTTTTAAACAATTAACAGATAGTTAACCTGGTTTGTATACATAAAAACATTTTTCATTCTGAAATATCCACTATTCATAGTCGATAAGAAGTGCATGTACCCTGTTTGCCTTTACTAAAATAATAAAATCCAAAGTCTGTTTATAAAGCGAGATTAAATTAATTTTCTATTTCATATTAACACCGAGATTTTGTGATCCAAATCTCTTGCTGGTATACTCCAATGCGGTATATCACTTGCTCTCTTGATTTAAGAAGAGTTTTTGATTTTTTTTGGTCTTGAATTGAGATTCTTTGAGATGGTGGTAGTTTTATTATATTTTTCTCAGTTTCTAATGCAGAGTCCTTACTGAATTATCTGTTTCTTTTCCCTCACAGGACCTCATCTGATCTTTAATCTCCCTCAGAAGTAGCTCATGCTGTCTCAAAACAAACAGATCTGACATTTTGCAAATACATTGTTCTAATCCACTAGTTCCCTAACTAATATCAGTTGTTGAACGGAGTTGATTAGCAGCTCTGCATGGAGCCTCTGCCTATTTGCAGAGCTGTCCGTTTCTGCCTACACCAGTGTATAACAGAAATGGACTTAAAGTCAACAGTGTTGTCACACTGAAGATAGGGAAACATACCTAGATCAATTTAACTTTCAGCAATTTTTTAAAGGATTTTGTAATGTCAAACAGTTTATTTTCAGTGATAAATTACAACCAAAAGTAGGAAAAAACACCCCAGTTATAAATTTAATCTCAATCTAGTGGTACAGAAAAGGAAACCTTAGAAAACTCGGCAATTCTGACATCGCTGGAAACATGCTTAATTCTTATATAATGATTCTGTAACAGAGAAAGTAACATCAGCTCGACTTAATGATGTAGCACGAGATCATAATTCAAACTACTCATAGGTTCTTCTTCATTAGTTTAAGCTATGGCCTGTATTTGTAGACCAATTTAAATAAAGAATGATATATGATTTTTTTTTTATTTCTACTAGTTCAAAAACCCCTTTTCATTCAATTCAGAAATGATAGCTCACATAAATATTCACATGTATATATGTGTGTATGCTCATGTATACCTGCTGGCTTTTGATAACAGGATAATTTAAGGCCAAATATGTGAATTAGAAAAAATGACTTCTGACACCCTGAGCTCAAGAAAAACAACATCTGTCGGGGAACTAGGAAATATTGATGATTTGCAGTTCCAACATCACATTGTGATATGTTGCTTCATTTTACAGTAATTTACAGCATTTAATGTTGTACATAGATTATTTTATGGTGATGTATTATACCATAAAATGCAATAAAAACAAATGCAGACAATGTTTGATTTATATGGAAGTTTGAATTCTGAGATTCATGTAGAAGAGGAAGGCAAGAATCAAAATAGATCCTCGGGTTTGTGGAAATAAAATTGTTTACAGGAATAATACTTTACAGACACTTCACTGGCTTACAGTGGTACAAAACTGCATAACACACGATATCATACAACTTTCCTTTTCTTTACGGAATTTCTTCTTTGGAAGTTGCACAAACTGAACGCAATGAATTACAGCATAAATTTAATAACCCCTTGTTCTTGTAGTAGTTTCTGGGACGTGATACCTCTTTACTACTAAATGCTTGTTTCGATTTCCTGACATTTTCCAGGAAGACAGCAAACTGTCAGGCATTTTCAAGTTTGTCTAGAAAGTTCACTGCACCATTTACCAGGCAGAAATATCAAAGTTGTTGCATATCTTCTGGACAAATTGCACTTTGCAAACCCTCATAAAAGACTGTGTTTCCCTGTCAAAAAGGTCATGAATACTAACTGTCTTCAGTCTCGAAAGCAATAATCATGTACAATTTGCAGATAAAAAGTGATCTTAATTCCTGCAATATAATTTGTACTGCCACTTGGATTTTATTCTAAAGGAACTAAATTATTGAGTTTTATTGTGGGATATTTTATAGTGTCTTTCTGGTTTTGTTAATACTGTATTCTCAGTGATTTTTAATACTCACCCATGCCTGCATAATTTACCTGTCTTTATATACCTATAGACCACACACAAATATTCATATTTCTACACATATTTCTTTCTATTATGTTTTGAATTCAAAAATACTCATAATAATAGTACAAAACTTGCTGCTCTCATTCTATAGAAGCAATAGTTCAATGTCAGTATTTGCAGCAGGATATCTAATAACTTCCATCAAAGTGGTAGCATCTGACCCAGAAGAGAAAGGAGTTTATTCATCTTCTCCAGTGAACATATCTCACTCTGTGAACTTAATTGGAGAATTTGATCAGGTGGGTACTGCTTAGGTAAGTAAGGTCCTCACAAGTAAGCCCAAAATAATAGGAAATAATACTTACTGCACAGTTATTTGCATACATCACTTCATATATTGAGTATGCTATACTACAATGTTATATTTTCCAGACCTCCATCAATTTTATCTGTTTTTATATGATTCTATGATTTTATCTTTTTTAAAAAGTATTTTTTTTTTTCTACCAGTGGTTTTCTGTTAGATGTTCACTCTTTATGACTTTTTGTGATTTGATAATCACAATATTAAGCTCTGTATGCTGTACGGATGTCTCAGAAAAATGGTACAGAGAAGTGTGCAATGAAAACTCTAGACTTCATTGTCATCTGTAGGTAATCTGTAGAGTTTAGACAATGACTTTTCAGTGGAAAAATACTACATATATTAAAATGGAAGATGAACATTGCATCTCAAAAAAATACTTGATCTACTTATTAACTGAACTGATAAATGGCTCTCTTTAGCATGTTATAGTTAGGGCCAGATCAAGGATTCTCAACCATGTAGCAAAATAATTTTGTCCGACTCTGGACCTGGGTCAGAGGGAAAGGTTTGGGGAAAATGGGATGGAAATATGATGGCTTACTTCATCTGTTCTCTTCAGGGAAAAGGAAAATATATGGAAAAGGTGGGGAACTGTGATCCATGTCTATTATCCTCCCTTGCCACACCAAAAAGCAGGATGAAAATCCCACTGCCTCACTGACTAAAGTGAAAGCAATGTTGCACATAGGCAGTTTAACATACTTTATTTTCAGTATCTTTACTATTTTTATTTGGAATACAAATTCCTTGCTTTCTAGGTTTTTTTTGAAATCAGTAGTCTAGGTTCATTTATTTTTTCTACATATTGTGGATGGGCCTCAAAATTAAAAGGTTTGAAATAATGTGCTTTCATGATTAAATATAATCATAAAACTGAACTCCCTGATTATTAACTTCAGCAATATTATTAGGTCTGTTGGCTACTATAAATTGCAGTAAGAATGAGAAAATTCAAATTAATCTCTTACTAATTAGCAGCTTTCTATAAAATCACACCAAGATGTAATACCGTGAATATGGCATATTGATTAAGGAAAATACATGTTGTGTTAAAAATGGCAACATTATAATAGATACTAAAACTAATTATATTGGGATCTTTGAGGTAGTTTAGTTACCTTTCCATCCATTTATGAAAAGCAATCTGACATAAATTCTGGCAGTTGTGGAAACTATTATTTAAATAACAGGTCATAAAGAGAGTTAGTGCCTAGAAGTGGATGATATAAATATTTGCAGGTTACTTCTGGACTTAATGTAGATATTAAGAGGACCAAAAGTCCCTTATTAATGGCACTAAAGTCCTCTTCCAAATTTAATCCTGCCTGGAAAGAAAAGTACACTTGGAAGAAAAGATTCAGCAGTTTTCTCTTCATGTTACATAGGTATTTCTATCACCACGTAGAAAACATAATGCCACCAGATTAGAAGATACTCTATTATTTGGATTTTTGAATATGATCTGTTAAATCTGTTCCGTTTTCTGTTATAACAGTAATAACACTGCTACTGACATGTTGAGTACATTTAACCACCCAGAATTATATATTTTTAGAAAGCCTTTCCATCACTGAAAACAAATTTAAAAACTCCCACTGGTAATTGTAACTATATTTTCACTAGAGTTTAAACTAACTCCTATTTTAAATATAATACCATGTTAGGAAACAGTTAAAAAACTTATCTCATAATTATCCAGAAATATTACACATTAGTGTAAACTTACAGTATCTGATAGAGCATCTTGACTTCTTGGGCATGTGTGTTTACAAGGAGAAAATGTATACACTGTCAAATGAAAGTTAAAAGACATTAATACAAGCTTTCTTTATTAACTCTGGGGAGTTGTCTTTTTCACTTTCTTGTTGGCCACCAGATTTGACTTCTCCCATCAGACTCTCAAAAGACAATTGAGCAATTAGCCTTTTCTTTGAGGCTAATTACCAACAAAACCCAACTGACCATTAAAGAACTACATAATCAGTATTTGGGTACACAGGAGACAAAAAAAGTAAAACCAGACAAGGCTGGACAAGGAAAACTTCCACACTTTAGGTGCATTATGTTCATTCATCTAACCACAGCATATGTAATATTTCATTAGTTACTCATCCAGGAACGGTTATCCTTACTTATTAGGAGTATGGTGAAGGCACTACTAATAATTCATTTTTGATACTGTCCCTGGAGAAAAAAAGTGCTCAACATTGACAGACTTAATTTTTCACTGAAAAGAAATTACCCCCACCTCCAAACCGTGACATCAAAGTGTACTTGAAAATTAAAATGAAATTTTCATATCGAGCACTTCCAAAAGAAAACGACGAGTGAAATAAAAGTGACTGTCATTTTTATTGTCTTAAAACATTTATACATGACACACATTATTAAAAAGGTTTAAATTCTATGTGACTAAGCAGCAAACCAAAAGCTTGCTATTGCACTTTGTACAAATAATGAGATATCCACAGCAGAAGGGGCTTGAACTATTTGGTTTACCACCTCTTGCCCAATGCTGCAACTTCATGATCAGTCAGATTAAGGCACACACACAGTTAGTTTTTACTCAAATCAATTTTCCAAACCAGTTCACCCCACAACCAGGTGAATCCTCAAAAATAAGGAAGGGATTGAGGGCTGAACAGACAGCCTAGGCAGGAGGAAGGCTTAAACCCCAGCACAATTGTCCTGGCACAGTGGGAGGTGTTTATCATATGGGACTGCTTGACAAAGATGTCTACAAGGTACCTAAGAGCATTTCAGAATCTAGGTTCCCCAGACATATCTTGAATCCATATCAGATTAGACATGAACATTTATTGCCCCCTTCTTACTGCAACCCATGCCTTGCTTTCCCTGTAAAGGAAATTCCAGATGTGCTTTAGATAAGAGATTAAACAGGTGGTTTTCAGAAGAAAGTTACAGTACATTTCTGTCTAATGCTTGATCCAGATGCTTGGAACACTAGGATGTAGGGCACAGCATGGATTATTTTTGCATTTCAGTATTAATGAAGCTGAAGCCTATCACAGAACATGCTGTATACTAGCATAAAGGACACTCTGGGACAGATGGGAAACTTCAGAAGAGATGATACTCTTCTGTTTGTCATTCTGGAGAGGAATTAAAACCATTGAGTTCCTGAGTAAGAAGTGGTTCTAATCCTGTCTCATTTTGTTTTGGATTTTGTTTCAATTAAGCCTTATCATTTACCAACTCCAAAATCCTATCTCTGCCAAATTGACCCAAATTCAAAACTAGTATCATATTTTTGTGAAGTGATATTATAAAAACTTGACTCATGTCAGTTCTTCAGATTAGTCCTTTTCCTTAAAAAAAAAAAGATGTATACAATCTGAAAACATTTTTATTCATTTGCTTTAGTGTCTGTTTACTTTGTCAGATGATGTAGATGTCTAATTTGCTCCTAGGACCTGTGTGACTATTAATTCACTAATAGTTCTCCTCTGGAATGAACAAACTAAATCCTGCAAACCAAAGCTTAGATATGACTCTCTAGAATATTCTTTCTAAGGAGTTGTCCTGAAAGGCCATATGAAAAAAAAAAATTGCATGAGATTTGTGTATCTGCTATCCCATGTAACTTTTCCAACATTTTCCCAGAAGACTCTGCATCCCCACAAACTCCAAAATGTTTCCCAAGCATAAAATATATATTATCTTTTCATTCAACAAGATCTTTACTCTGATGTTTATAGAACCATCTGGTCTGCACAGACTTTGCCTACTATACTTTGAACTGAGAAAAGCCACTTACGTAGAATGTGGGGGTCATAGAAACACAACGTAGCGCTGAGGAAATTCCAGTGCTACGTGCTATCTGTTGTAGAAAAAAATCAGTCCTCTCTGGAGAGGTGGACTGTTCTGCACCATTTAGTTTGCGTGCGGGGTGTGCAGCTGTAGAGTGTCAAAGAGTAAATTCTCAGCATGGCCTAGTATCAGTTCATTAGGTAGTTTCATCCTGTTTTTTCTATATGTTGGACCTTCGTTCGCGTTCCTGAGTAGAAAGAGGTTTTTGTTCTTTTGATGAAGGATAATGCAGAGACTACTACTTCTATTTTGATTTTCTTAACCAGTAGTTTCAGTCTCCAATATCCAAGTAAATAATGAATCCAACAATTCTGTCCCTGGAGAGAGTCCAGCTTGGGGCAACAAAGATGACTAAGGGATTGGAGCACCTGCCTTACAAGGAAAGGCTCAAGGAGCTTGGACTCTTTAGCCTGGACAAGCGAAGACTGAGAGGAGACCTTATTTATGCTTATAAGTATCTAAAGGGTGAGTTGAAGGATGTTGGAGTCGGACTCTTTTCAGTGGTTTCCAGCGATAGGACAAGGGGCAACGGGCTCAAGCTGGAACAGAGGAAGTTCCATTCAAATATGAGAAAAAACTTCTTTACAGTGAGGGTGACAGAGCACTGGAACAGGCTGCCCAAGGAGATCGTGGAGTCCCCTTCTCTGGAGATCTTCAAGACCTGCCTGGATGCAGTCCTGAGTAATGTGCTCTAGGCGTTCCTGCTTTAGTAGGGGAGTTGGAACAGATGATCTCTAGAGGTCCCTTCCAGCTCTGATAATTCCGTGATTCCCAGACCTTTTGGTACTGACAGAATTGAAAATTTTATTTTTGTTTCTGTTGCTGTTTTTAAATTGCTGTTCTTCCTATTCCCACTTCCTTCTTTTTTGTTTTCTTTATTTCTACATTTCACTTGCTATAATTGGTGTATCTTTCTGTTGATTCTTATTGTGTCAAGAACATAAATTTTGTTGTATTTTAGTACTTTGTTATACTGGCTTTCAGTACTTTGGTTTTTTTTAGCTTGCTCCTTCTTTTTTGGTAGTAAACTATTTTTTCCAGATATAATGTTTTGGCACAGAGATACTTCATAAAAAGGTATGTGAACAGACATGCCCATGATTAAGAAACCTCAAAGACTACAATCAATGTCTTCCAGTTTCTGTTTATTTGAACCAGTGATTTTTATACAATGAAATAGTAGTACCCTCTTACGAAATGATGTGTGAATAAATGAATCAATATGAATTAGTGGCTTTATACACTGTCATGGGAAGATATATATTTTTATGGTAGGATAAGAATACTATTTTAATTACTATGATAGTCTCTGAAGAACTTTTTGTGCAATAAGTGAGAGAAATAGCATGTAATAGATACAGTGAGTAATAAAAGTTTTATGGTGTTGTGTGATGCCTCTTATTCTGGATTTTCTAGAATTTTAATGTAACCTGGATGCAATTAAAGTTGCTGAGAAATTCCAATTTGTTTTAAAAGTGAGCATTGAATGGACATACCATTAGTTAACCACAGGCTTTCAGAATTGTCCTGTGTTTCAGAATTACTTAGCTGACTAGATGGATGATGCACCTGTGTTTTATTTTCCTCCTTTCTCTTTTGTTTACATACCTTTCGGTTTCTATTCCAAAACTCTGGAAAAAATTTCTTGATGCAGGACGAAGTATGGCCTAGTTTATAAAGACAAATCAGAAGTCAGGTAACAAAGAGGAAATAATGTCCTGCGAAGACACACATACATGGAAAACCCATTTTTGTCTTGTTAAACTCTATCCCAATTGGATTTTGCACAGCCAGAGACAGAAACAGATGAGATATCTAAGTAAAGAAGAATAGGAGTGCTAAAAAAAACATGGCCAAAAGCAAGAAATAGTGGCAGACAATAGGCTATCTACTGCTTCAGATCTGAACAGTGTTGGCTGATACAGGATGTAAATAATCAACCTGTCCATTTCGTTGACATTTCTGGGAAAGGGGGGGGGTTCTTCGGTGCTCTTCTTGCAGCAGCACAGATGACAGCTAGAAATAAACAGTGTTTTCATGGTTGAAATATCTGCCAGGCGTGATCATATGCAGGCTCTGCTTGAGGTAGCACAATACTGAGAAAAAGGCTGGGGCAGTAAAACAACTTGATGAGAGGTAGCTGGAGCCCCATTTTCTCTTTCCACATTCAACCTGTATTGCCAATACATGTGGTTGATAAGCAGTGTTACAAGTAGAGCTCATATTGAATTCAACCTTAAATCATGATCCAACTCTTTCTAAGACCTTATCCACTTATCCTTTTGTCAATTATTATAATGTTTATGTAGAATCAATAAAAACTGTGTTTTTCTTTTTAAAAGTCCCCACAAGTCCTGACCTTACTACAGAGCTGAGAATTCAACATTCAGCTGAGGATGATAGCGCCCACTGTGCAGAGCAACTGGCCAGCTGGTGAGAAATTCCAGCTGTCATCGCAGTGCAGGGAGTTAACATATTTATCAGATACTTGAGATGAAAAAGTGGTAGTTCATGGGGACTTTTTTTTCCCTAAGCCATCTGGTCCTGAGGTGCCTATTACATCTATTATTGAATCATTAAAGTCAATGAGGTGAATAACATGATTAAACTTGTTTACTTGTCATGTAACAGTCGGTTAACAGTGAAATGTAACTTCTACTTTCTGGTTTACCCTGCAATAAAAATATATCTCAACTCCCCTAAGTGATACCTAAAATTAATGCCAGATAAATATCTTTTCATTTGTAGTCTAATTTAAAAGTACATTAATTCTTTTAACTTTGTTCTACATATGAATGTTGTATTGCAGTCACTGCAAAGACTGCTTCTTATAATTAAAACAATAAAACATAAATAATTGGAGATAAGTACAGATATGTATAGTCATCATTTCACTCTACTAATCAAGTGGGTGCACATTTATGGAGACCCTGCAGAAAACTCAGTTTGCTAATGCAGAATTGTAAGAAAGGCAAAAAGCTGTATCAATATATAAAAGTCCTATTTGCATAAAAAGGTTTACAGTATTTCATTAGATGCACTCCTAAAAGTAGGAATAAGCAGTTATTGTATTATCATAAATGAATTATACTTCTTTGTACTAAACCGAAATTTATATAATATAGATTATATTGTTTGAATTAATTATTAAATCCAGAAAATCTCATAGTGGTGACAGTGGAATTTAGTGTAAAGATTTCAACAGCAATAATTAATGTTACCCTAGAAATTAGGAACTAATGATGCCCTTTTATATTTATGTTAAGACCTCCTATTGGGATCTGCAAATTTTAAAATGTGCAAATATTCTTAGGCTTAGCGCAAAATATTTCAAGTCAAGGGAATCCTAGATTTCAGTAGGCTTTAAATCAGAGAATTAGTGAATAACATTGTAAAGTAACGTGGACAATTATTCATACCAAGAAACATAGAATTAAAGAATTAGAAAAACATCAGAAACTGTATTTATAGACATTGAATTTGTTCAGTTATCTCTACATAGTCAGCTTCGAGTGGCCTCAATACCACTTAGCAACCTCACACTCCGTGCATCCAAACATCACACATTACAGTATGTTTTAAGACAAAAGTATGGTTTCAAATATTACACTGAAGGGAATAGATATCCTGAGATCTTGCCCTGGTACATCCCCTCCTGGACCAATCAGGCCGGGACTTAATACCAATCTCCAGCTACTAGTTTATCTAGCAGGTAAAGAAGTGATACTTGGAACAACTGCAGCCCATTTTCAAAAAATTGAAATAAACAATAATATTTTTGAGGGTTGTTTAAACTAACTGATTTGACTTTACCTAGAAATGTACTGGGAATGTTCACAAGGCTGAGAACAGTTTAAAGAGATGTCTCATAATCTCTAAGAAGTTGGCATTAAAATACAGTTCTCATTTCCTTGAAAGGATTTTAAACCTACATTTACATGGTCAAAAGGAATATCTTCAGCTGTTTGAGTGTTTTGATGAATGAAGGTACTGTGGATGATGATGAACTCCACAATATCTGTGTCATTAACTGTAAGGTTTATTTCCAATGCTAGTCTATGGCGATGCATTCCTCATGTAAGGATGTTATGAACCTTGAATCTTTTTATCTAGTCAGGATTTGCTTTTATTGTTAATGTTCTTGTTGCTTTATCATTCAAGCTTTTTTCTGTTATGAGTTTTTTTGGGGTTTTGCTGTTGTTGGTTTGATTTGGTTTCATTTTGTGGTGGTGGTGTTTTTTGTGTTTTGTTTTTTTTTTATATTAATCTTTGCTTCTCAATATGTTTTAAAGAAGAATTAAAGGAGAAGAATTGCAGTTTGGTTTTGTTTGTTGGGGTTTTTATTATTATTAATCTTTGTTTTTCAAAGAAGAATTAGAGATGAGAAGGTGTGTACCTCAGGACACATAACAGGATTTAATAAAGATACTGTTGGACTCAGATGAATGTACACTGTACAGGCCTTCATGACTATATTTAGGGGACTAAATGTATAATAATCTCAGCTATTCTTTTTACTGTCAGTTTCAACTCTCTGTCTGGGGATCAGAGAATGGATTTTATTTTATTACATTGCATTGGCTAATCTTGTTTTGTTTTTTATTTTGCTTATTTTCTTGATATTATTTGAACAAATGCATGATATTTTTTTCTTATATAATATCACTGTGAAATATTAGATTAAAGGGAAAATTAGCATATTACATTACTATTTATCTGTCTGCTATACATCTTCCACTTTGTTACTTAATCAGTAAAAATTACACAGTAGTTAAAATATTTTTTTTAATGAATATGAAACTACAAAATTAGTAGAATCAATCTGGACATTTAGCACAGCTGTAGATAAGTGATCTAGGGAGTTAATTGGAATTGCAAAGAGCCTGATAACTTTTATGCATATCACCCTGAAACATCCGCCACTCTTTGCTCAGAATTTAGAATGATTGTAATGTTGCACAAATAAAGTGAATACAGAAATCTTTTCCAGTTTTCCATTTTGAAGACAAGATAGAAAAGTAATATACAGGAAAATAATACAGGTGAGCTAGAACTGATATCTTTGTGATGACTGAGAACTAGAAGGAGGCAGGAGACACCAGGATTTTGCCATTCAGCATTTAAAAACATTTTAAAAAAACCCCAAATCAAACAGTTTAGGCACCAGGAACCATTATATCTCTTCCCCATTTCCCAATAGGAAGTTTTCTAGATTTCAGTTTTTTCAATACATTTTCTGAGAGGGAAAAAAAGGTGTTCAGCATCTATTTATTTATTTTCAAATCAAGAAGGTTCCATTTCAATTTCAGAGTTCCCCCAGATAAAAAAAATACAGTAAGAAACAGTTGACATGATTTGTCTTGTAGTCTTCGAACACCCACATTTCTCCATCTCTTCCACCTGGCAGCTTGGGAAAGTTGCCCAGGTTATACCAGAATGCTTTGGAACAAAACCAGTCCTTTAGCATACTAGGTGTTGACAGGCCAACCTGGTTAACACATGGTTCTGCCAGGAAAAAAAATAAATGCTGCTCTCTGGGTAAGCTGAATCATATTACTTTGAACATAGAATCACAGAATCACA
>VXAK01004281.1:194644-211356 GCA_013399435.1 Arenaria interpres | reverse complement strand
ATTTAGTCAAATCTAAGAATATGTTCCCAGTGATTTTTAAAGTGCATCTCTGAGGTACCTGACAAAGGTCAAAGTACATCCCTAATTCCAGAGCTACAGTCAAGATCAAGGTCAAGTTCTTTTCCAAACTCTACTGATGCACTTTTTTCAGTAAAATAAGAATGAAGGAAAAAAAGAAGGAAGAATATTTTAATCCCATATATGTCTTCAATAGCATATTATTTTATGTTACTTTTTGCTGAAGCATAAATTTTTACTGTAATCAGTCTGACGAGCAGTCACCCCAAAATTATGAACAACTTCAAAAAGGGCTTCATGAGGAAAATAAGCAAACTTAACTATAGATGATGTTTCTAATTTTGATTATTGTGATCTCATCTCTTATTTCTTCATTGCATATCTTCAAATCCTAAGAAATGAAAATACATTTGCAGATGTGGCCTAAGTTCTTGACCTGCAACAACAAAAATCGAAGTTGCTTGTGTATATATACTTGCTATTGTAACAAGTAACACATAAGAAATACCATAATGTTAGCAGAATTTAAAAAAACAAACAACATTGTATTTTTCCATTTGTATACTCTGTACATGCCATGATTTTGGAGGCAGGCAGTATCTTCATTTTTCCTACACCATCTCTATTTCTGAAATGGTTAGAAAAAGAATTAAGAAATCCACATAGAAATAGGCAAAGGTAAAGTCAACTACTATTTCTGAAATGTCGAACATTTAGTTCGTATGTACAGAATATCTTATGTGTTTACTTTTATGGATTTGCCACAGCCTCTTAATATGTTCTATCTAACACATTAGAACCTTCTGCTCCACTACTCTGTAGCCATTCCTCCTCTTACACTGCCTTCAATAACATCTAATTATCTGTAGAGTTGCTTTTGGAAATTTTTAAGTACGTTTCATTTTTAGCGATACAATACAATTTCACGGGCACAGAAAGGATGTTCACTGTTCTCACATAATAACAGGCAAACAGTAGTAGCTTTACTCCAGTTATGGGTAGGTTCACGCTGTGCTCAACAAGCTAAATTTCAGTAGATGGCTGCAGCTTGGGCCCTTTATCATTCACATACAGCCACTGCATTTTCAAATGCTTGAAAACCGAAGGATCATTAAATTTAATCTTAAAATGTTAATAAAAATGTTTAAAATATATTTTATGACCTACTTTTGTCTTGTGAAAGCTGCAATTTAGTAAATTCTTTCATGAAGATACAAATACCACCTCTTTGATCTACCTTATTGCTTTTTTCTTTTAATTGCTATAATTATTTTTTAACATATCTGTATATCTTATTAAAAAAATATTTTAACTATTGAAGTTAGTGTTCAGATTACTATGAACATTAGTAGTTTACTGACTTTTCAATCTTCTTGCACACAAGGCATTCTGTGTGGGTATATGTAAAGAGGGAGACAAGGAATGTACTCCTAAGATCAAGTTTGTCACCAAGAAAATGTAATTTAAGCAGTAAGCTTTTCCCTGTTTTAAACCTGTAATCCACCAGAAAAAAAGCACATTTATCAAATTCATTTTATATTAGCAGCTAGACATTTCACAATAGCAGCACTGGGAGATACCCTGCACTTTTTAATCCCTGAATACAGAATAGGGATATATTTCAATTCAAACTGAAATTTGGAATTTTGCATTGGGTGATTTTCATTACAGCAATTGTATTATTTTCACACAGAAAGTAAAAGTGCATATTTGATTTTGCTTCAGAAGTCAGCACTGTTTTACTAGCTCATACATAAACCTTTAGGAATAAAACATATCAGTAATCATCTTCTGCTTCCTCAGCCTCTCCCCTCCTACCACTTCTAACTCAGTCAGTGCGAATTTTGACCTCTACTTTGTTTTATATTTGAAAGAGAGATAAAACTCATGTGAAAGAAACCAGAATAAAAACAGAAGAGAGATGACAACAACAACAAAAAAAAAAAAAAAGGAAAAAAGAGTAAAGCACTTCAGGAAGGCATATGATACCTGAAATAAAAATCCAATGTTATTTCTCTCTTTTTCTAATTATTATGAAGTTTCACGAACCTCTTCATTGAGAGGTGCTACACGTTCCTATATAGAGGATTTAACACTGTACATTGTGAAGCAAATAATACTGAAGTTTTACAGAAAGGCAGTTTGTTTGACAGAGACAAAAGAATTGGTGGAGCCCATCAAACTGAAAGTCCATATCCTGTCTAAGACAATGAACAGCACCAGATGATTCACAGGAAGAATCTTCCTAGTCCCTTTATTGTTGACTTCTGACCTGAAGCATGTGTCTTACATCATTTTTTTTTTTCCCTCCCCCCTAGCTAAAGGATCTCTGGTTCTTTTTATTCATATAAATAATATCTCTGCTATGCAAAAGGATTACTGAAACAGGCTCCAAAAGACCTAGGAGTATGTATGTCTGAAACAACGAAGCCAGCAGGTAAAACCCATGTTTATTTTTTTAATGCCTGATTTTAAGCAATACATTATGATATGAAGACTTTATATTTTATTAAATTTTATTAAAGCAAGCTCTGCAGTGCAAATCCAACAACTGGGCTGCAGTCGCAACCATTAGAGCACAGCAGATCGCAAATATTAAGCCCAATGCTCTTACCAGTTTGTACGTCAGTTAAGACAAAAAAGCAACACTACATTTGCAGCCTTAGTGGAATTCCGCTGGAACAGTTGCACCGTGTTTCTGTATAGAACACATTCCTTGTCCTTTAAAGGATATGCTATCTTATACTTGAGAAGGGTTTCTTTCTTTTTTTCCCTCCTGTAATTGAAAAGTATTGTTTACCGCCGATCTAAGGCTTGTTTTGACGAAGAGAGAGCTGATGAGGCACTCAAGAGCTTGTATTAAATCAATACTAGACAGAAGTGAGCAGCCTGTATATGCGCTGTGGGATACACTTGCTCACATATTTATCTTCCATGTTTTGAGAGAAGGTTACAAATATTTTTATATATATATATACACACATATAAAAGAGTGCGAGTGAGCAAGCTCACATTCCAAGAGAACTTTTCTGGCTATGTCAGGAGTGAAGTCCACCCCCTAGTAGACAAACCTATTTTTTTCAAACACAAGAGGATATTATCAGAGAAGACCGTGCTGATATACAGAAACCAGAGATCGTCAGGGCTCGGTGAGGTGATGAGCTGACGGGTGGATGGCGCCCATTATCTTCACTTCTCAATCTGAGTTTTCCTGAAAAACCACAGGGGAAGGAGAAGGCTCCAACTGAGCATAAGGCACAGAGGACAAGAAAAGGATTAGGAGTGAAGAGCAAGGAAAGGAAGGATAATGCCAGAGATATTGCAGAGGTTTCAAAGAGCTGGAAAATCGTTTTTAGGTTAAAAGACCATGCTGTCAGTACTTTAAAGCAACATTCAGATTTTAAATTCTGTGCAAGACCGTTACATAAAATAACTCTAAAGTAAGAAACAATTGACTGAAAGGAATTTACCTTTACTATATATAGAAAATATACTCAGGTTCAGCTGTTTCAACGCTCCTTGGAATTTTAAAATGTTTCAAGCCTTTGTTCGGCAAGCGTATCACCCGCTACCCAGCCACCAGCCAGGGGAACCTGATACGAAGTATAAAGGGAAGCTGGTGCATGAAACTCAGCTTAACTGCTTCTACATCAAACCTGGAGGTAAGATGACGTTACCCAGTTGTGTGCACGCAAACTGTACTGGTATCTAACCTGCCGGGATAAGTATTCCCTTTCTATTTAAATAGAACAGTCTTGTAGAATAGATGAAACTACACTAATAACTTATAGTTGGAGATAACCTACTGCAAAGTCCTGTAAATGCGATCACATTACCACAGGATTTAGATAATTCTGGTAATTCTCAAATTTGTGGAGTTAAGTAAATGTACGGCTTCTCTTGGTCCTTTGAGCTTCTAACAAACACTGCTTTCCCACTTCCACTTTGACACAAGAGAAAAAAAAAAAAAGGCATAGGCACGACATGTAAGCATAAGGAACAAGAAAGGAATACGGTTTTCTGTAGACAAAGAGGCTAACAAGTTTAAAACATGCAAAAGCTAAAATACTAAACGCATACACGTGCCTATGAAGGGACTAACCCGAAGCGGGGATTACGCGAGAGATTTCTAATAAGCAACTGTCTCTGTAATACTTTTATCTGCAGAAGAAATACATAGGTATTCATGTACATATTTACACTGACCTGGAAAAAAATCTACTTTTTATGCTATACAAGGAGGTGTGTGTGAAGCAGAGGGTACACAGGTAGTCACATGAAAATAACCTCTTAAAAGAAAAAAATTATTATCTGTTCCAACTTGAACTCTTGAGCTTTACTGCATCATATGCCTATCTTATCTTGAAAAGATGTCCGGAATTCCCAGTGCTGGCAGTACACTCTCAGCAGTAAATGTCCAGACAAGCTAATATGTTGGTTATACGCTGACGTCCATAAATGGGAAACATAGACTGCGCCTAGCAGATATATGCAGTATTATACTCATTCCATTCTATTCAGAAGCTCATCCGCAACCGCAGGGTGCTTGATACATGCTTTTAATTCTATTCCATATACTTTTCCTACCAACTCGCTTGCCCAGGCAGGGATACAGTTCCACCATACACAAAATAATTACCAGCCATCAAAAAACCTGCATAGCTTTGTTATCTTAGCTCCTTAGTCTGTTTCTTCTCACATGACATATAGCTTCTCTGACTTTCAGACTGGACTCCATCATTCCACATAACTGAAAACCTATGTTAGGAATACTGCACTTCTTTTCCTTATGGGTTTTTTGGTTTTGCCACCCTCATCACACAACAGAAACACGTCATTAAGGCAAAAAGATGGCTGCAGTCATCATAAGTTACAGTTGCAAAAAGCCACTTTATAAATGCAAAGCATTCTAAATTGTTTGCTTTGCTCAGTCAAAGACTGTGACAACTGGTACCAAATCCCTAGGGTAGGAAGGGTAAGGAAGAAACAACAAAAATGTCCTTTTAGAAAGTCTGAAGAGAAATATCTGTGCTGAACTGCGTGAGGTGACAAGCGACAGGGTTTTACTCATCAAAACCTGCACCTTAATCTTAAGGCCTTCACAACTGGCACGCTCAATTTCAACTGAAAAACATATATTGTATTTAGTTTAAAGGAAAACATAAATAAAAGGCAGCTCTGGAAAAAAACCCCAACAACGTTAGAAATACTTATTAGTAAAAACAATTTGGCTTGAAAAACAACAAACAAAAAGGGGATATGACAATTCCTCCTCTGTTTTCATTTTTATTTCTTTGAACTTGAAAACCTAAATCAGAGAACTACATCTACTCTCCACAATAAGCACAAAAAAATACCTAACACTCTAAAGTAGAATCAACCAATACCTGCTAATCCTAATCACATTAGTAATTTAGTTTTTCTGGGGCCTCTGCAGATCATTTAGTCCAGCCTTCTGCTCAAAACAGGGCTAGCTTCAGTAAGAGAATGAGTTAGGAAAAGAAGAAAATGTGATCAACTACAAGTTACCACAGAAAAGTATATTCTATTGGACTTTTTCAGTCAATTTGGTTTTTTTTACAGTAATTTGCATATACGTACCCTTCTTTACAAAAAATGACCCTGTCCCTTTTACAACATTAAAAATCCATGTCTACTTCCATAGACTCAAACAGAGTTTAGTTACAGACTTCAAAAACAGGCATATCAGGTTGTATGCTCTGAAAAGGCAAGCCAGCTAACCACCGGACAGCAAGATCATGATTCCTGATCTTAAAAATCACCTGCCTCGAGCCGGCACTGCGGCATGTCCATCCACACCCGACTGCAAAATAGTCTTGGGTTATGCCACTGAGTTACAATCCTATTTTTATGTCTCAACAGGCAAGCATTAAAGATTTTTAGGCCTCCTTGAAAATTAAAATGAGAGAGAGAAAGCACCAAATCTAATACGAAAATATATATATTTGGTGGTTTTATGTATAAAAATGTAGATCAATATCTATACCATTTCCAAGCGGCAGTTTATTATTTTTCTTGACATTTTGAAGCAATTTTTACCATCTTCAAAGCACATTAAAATCATTAATGGATTGAAGAATAGAACACAAAGGGAGGAACTATATGGGAAATATAGTAGGAAATTAGTAATGCTTTTATATATGTTTTTATAAATTGGTATAAGAACAGATGATTTTTGAGTAGGCAGAAGGAAGTCACTAAACTTAGCGCTAGACAGCACTGCTCTCATGAAAAAAAAAATAATTATTGACACTATGAATCTGGTAAGCAAGTTTCTTCCTGCTCCTATTTATTCATTTCTCTCAAAAAAATTTGCACATGACAAATTATAAAATAGTTAAGTTGGTCACAAACTGTAAAACAGGTTTTGAAGAAAAATGCATACAATGTGACAAAGCTCATTCTGTCTGAAAGTCAACCTTAATTTTTTGGGTTTAGAATCAACACTTACTACAACATAAATGTATTTTCAGTCTGCATATTTTGCTTTTAAATTTAAAAAAAGGAAAATAATATCTGTGCTTAACACTGTCAGCATTCCAACGCTCTCGGCAAAACTGAGGTTTCACTTTAAGGTCAATAACATCCAGGGAAGACAATCCTGACCTCTGCTGCTGTTTTGGTCTTGCTGGATGCATGATGAATTTTTATAATGCTGATCAAAGGAGAGAAGGTGGAATGGGAAGAACGAGGAGCGATTTGTTTATTTGTCTGAGACAAAAATGTCTCCAAGGTCAGAGCTTCAGGTAAACCACAAGCATTGGTATTCTGAACGAATGGCAATGGTTGGTCCAGACAGGCTTTTAAAAAAAAAAAAAGCTCTAGCCAAATTTGTTTAGCAAACAACAGGCTGAGACCTAACCTCTAATGAGGGCTAGGCCATTCTGCCAAAATTACTTTGAACTTCTATAGTTTGAGCTTTCACTTTCCAAACACTTTCGTTCCAAATTGACAAATGTTTTTCAAAGAGTTTTAAATTACAAAAATACTTTCTTCAACAAAACACGCAGGCCAGAATAATAATTTTGCAATCAAACTTAACCTCAAAAGATTGTTTTTAAGTCATTCAGCTGTGACAAAAACATTGCTTTTTGCTTAACGATGCAGCAACAGGAAGCCATGTAATATTTCTCAATCAGCAGACCACTGAATTTAGAGAAAAATAATAAAGATTGAATGAAGTTAAAAACATTTAAAGGTCTTTGTTTCAAAATTCAAAAAGATCAATGAGCATTTGGGGAATAATCAATTGAATACACATTTCAACTTACTGTGTTCACCCTGTTGGGGTTTTTTTTTTGTTATTGGATCAGATACTGTACGTTGGAAGGTAGGAGGCTGATAAATAGGGCTCTCCATTTCAAACTGATATTTTTACCGAAACGAAAAACCAAACAGAAACTCTATTACATCATAAAAACAAAGCCTGGAATATCTGTTTTGCCTGTCTCAATGGAAACAATTGAGCAAGTAGTTGTTTATCAGTCAATATGCAGAAGGCTGAATCTAAATATATAAACAAGTAAATTTAACCACCAACTGCTGGTTTCATTCTCAAATAAAAACACATTTCAGAACAAAGAAGAGATTTAAAATACTGAATAATAGAATATGTAATATAGTATAGACCAAGAACATATTTCAGTGTAAAAAAATTATAGTATTCAAATGAAGATTGTTTTTAATGACATATTCATTTTTACATATCACTCAAATTCTATTACTGTTGTCTCCTGGTTTCCCTTTGGAAATAAACTTCCAATAGTCTTCAAACTAAGATGTTCTTTACAAGAAAAATACTACTTGCATGGTCAATGGGTCTTCAGAAATGCCTACAGAAGTGGGACACTTATTATCCATTTAGATTTTTTTATAAGAATGCACTTATTTAGAGGGGTGAACTGAAATGAGCCACAATCAGTCTCCAAGAAGATGAGTTGCCCTTTTTGAGAGGGCTCTAGGATGCAGTAATATAGCATTTAAGCATGAAAAATAATAGTTTGATAAAAATAAGCACCATTATCTTTTCCTAAACATTTTACAATCAATTGCCCCCACAAATATATTTGGAAAACTTTTCATACATAATTAATTATGACCCCTCCCCAAAGCAAAAACAAAACTTAGGCTACTGCTTTGGACAGCTGGCAAACTTCGCTCTCCCTCCCATCCTATCCCATCCCATCTACTTGACGTCTTTGCAAGTGTGGGAATCTGGCAACATAATACTAAATTTTCAAGCTTCTGATAGACATATGGTGGCAGGTTAAACCGGACAACTGAAACTAGTATGAGATTATGTATGTATCCAGACAGTTTTACCAAAATGTCTGGCCTGCTTTTGTACCACTTCCTGAACCTGGGCAACAGCTCAAATTCCGTAGAATATGCCACATCGACTAGGAAGTTTCATTCAGTTTCAAGTCTAGGAGATGATGTGATCAAAGGCCTTGCTACAATTATGGCACAGAAATGCAAAGCAACTTGTATGCCTAAATACATATAGAATCTAGTCAGATACAGAATATTTGTTGATTTCTCACATAGTTTCTTTCTCCACTTGCTGTAGCACAAAAGCACCCAGTCAACCTGTATCAGATCATCGTCAGAATTAGCATACCAACTGTTATAAAGGCAGGATCTTCTATCTTTTTCTGGCAGCTGAAATGCTCAAGGTGAAGCTAGTTCTAAGATATGCAACTTAATATTCACCAAATTCTCTGTGTCCTGTAATCATGAAAAACAGTACTCAGTGCTGAAATCATAAATCAGTCAACTCAAGAAATAATTCACTGACCGAGCATACACTCAATATATTCCTGCTACAATATACAGTTGGGAATAGTTGCGAGTAAATTATTAGATAGCTGATCAGTGCTAGAAGGAGAAAATAGGAGCTATTTTAACCAATAATTTACAGTTATGCATTTCCTCTGAACTCGCACATTAATCAGCATCAAGTCTTAAGCAACAGGCTCTAAACATTGGCTTTCACAACAAATATCAAAGATTAGGGAAAAAAGTAGTAATTATGTAACTAAGGTTACTCAGATATAGAACCCAGGAAATTTTTTAAAACCCTTACAATCGTTAGATGACCTAAACAAAAACCAGAACTACTCTCTTACTTGCTCTCAGGGGGAAAGCATCTAAAATTCAGTCAACTACAGAAGTTTAAAGGTCACATTGAAAGCACCTATTCTATCCATAAATATTCTGTTTCTCGGTGGACAAGGATTTCTGCTGGCATTAAAAACTGTAATTTGAGCTGCCCTCCTGGTTTTGAAATTAATAACCCTAGCTCTAGCCTAACAGATTTCCCAAACTAAACTTTTCTGTGCAATAGTGGATCAGTGCAAACATTAACTGGCATGGATCCCAAATCCAGCCTGAAAAGTCCTGGAATTAGAACATAGGTGTCTGCAACACAGTGTTTAGACAGTATTTCAACTTCAGATGACCAAGATCATATGGAACAATAGAAGAAATATGAAAACAAATAAAATAAAAAGTAAGATCAAAATATTCCCTTTCATATTTTAAGTATTCGTAAAACTTCTTGTGAATAATTTTGGAAAGCTTTTTCTGTTGTAATCATATATTGGACGCAAAGCAATCTTTACAAAATGATAGCTATAACATGACAAAAAGTTGGCAGTCTTGTCCAGTACACAAGTACCACCTTTCGCTGCCAAGAGCATTTATTTTAGACTACGTGATACAACCAGCCATAGATATTCAGTGGTACTGAAATGAAGTTGGTTTCAACAAACGTTCAGAATATTGGAAGATAAAACACGCTGCGCTTCTTTATTCCTCCAAAAGCTTGCTTTTGTATTTTTCTGAAACTTACATTGTTGCAAATCCCAGATGTAAGTCCTCTTATACGGGAAAGCAACTACGCCAATCAGAAAAACAAAGGAAACTGCTAGCTTTGTTATATCTAATATGAAGATATGTATGAAAAAAGAGTAAGATGTAACCAAGTCAAACAAAAAGTTAGAAAAAGATAACTTGCTTCCAGATACTGTTACGTATTATTGCCAAACTGTCCACTGTTTTGCCAGGTAAACAGCTATTACTGAGTACTTCTTGTTAGTATCTGGAAGCAGGAGATACAAATAATATTATAAGATTAGGACCTAAACCCCACAGTTTTGGATGAAAGTTCCATTTAATAAGGAAGAAGCCTGAAGCCTTAGTTTTGCAAAAATTACAAAGACAAGTTGTATAATAAAGCAAAACACAAGGAAAATATTCATATAGAATATTCAAGACGGATCCTCATGTTTGGATGACACCTTAGTGAAAACAGATACTTAATGTTAAGGAGGTTCCTTTATTTTATGCAGCGAAGGCTTTGAAATACACTGTAAGGAAGAAAGGGCTAGAGGCATTTGCATCTCAGTGGAGAAATCACCATGTGAACGATCTGTAGGGACCTAAAGAAAACCTGGAGAAGTCAAGTGAGTTGGTAAATAACTTTTCTTATATGAGTCTGTAATGCCAGTTTGCTCTGGAAACATATATGTTTCTATGAAAACCTGAGAAAACAAACGTTTTCCTTTGAAGTTTCAAGACCTTCGGTTTTCTTGAAGAACTAATGATTAAGCCTTTCTAAGAGTATTTTAGGAAGATAAATAACTAGGGGTAACATATCCTTATAACTGGAACACATCCGAGACTAAATGAAATCCTAAACTACTGGATTTTTTTTAGCAAACCTTGATCTTCTCTCAGACAACAAAATTCTCAATTTAAGTAACAGATACGTATTTACCCACGATTAGATAAAACAACTGTGGTAAAAATCAGACCCACACACCCAGGCTGAAAATGACTTTATAAAACCAGGAGTACACTGTCTGGAAATCTTGTTATTTCTTTTTTCATGGTGGCACTCAAGGGAATGATACAGTAAAGAGTGCCACAAGGTCAAGAAGCTATCAGATCTTGTGGCTGAGAGATCCTAAACTGAAAGAAACATGATACTTTCATGTTGCCACTGGCAAATTGTCAGTGTAGGTGGTGTGGCTTAATCCCAGCAGGCAGCTCAGCCCCACACACGGCTTGCTCCCTCCCCTTACTGGGATGGGGAGAGAATTGGAAAGGCAAAAGCAAGAAAACTTGTGGGTTGAGAATAAGGACAGTTTAAAGCAAGGCTGTGCACACAAATAAAGCAAAATAAGGAATTCATTCACTACTTTCCATCAGCAGGCAGATATCTAGCCATTTCCAGAAAAGAGGGCTTCATCATGCATAATGGTTACTTGGGAAGATAAATGCAGTAACTTCAAACATCCTTCCTTCTTCTTTTCCCCAGCTTTTATTGCTGAGCACAACATCATATTGTCTGGGGTATCCCTTTGGTCAGTTGGGGTCAGCTGTCGCAGCTGTGTTCCCTCCCAAATTTTTGTGCATCCCCAACCTACTCATTGGCAGGGCAGTGTGAGAAACAGAGAACGCCTTGAAGCTGCGCTAACACAGTTCAGCAGTAACTACCCTAAAAGAACCATTACCTGGACAGAAGAACCTAGTAAAGAAGCCTTCTGCTTTTTGCTGTTGCACAATTAGCCAAAAAGCCCTGGACAAGCTACTTGAACACAGGCCCACTGCTCAGAATCATTTGTTAATACTTTTATTTGAGACCCTGCAAAACTAAAATTCTGACATCTCTTAGTGAACAAACAACTTACACCTCTCCAAAGCCTCCATTTTTTCTCCTAATAAAAAACCCAAACAAATCACAGATTTTAGTCTGTAGTACTCAGACTAAAGACTGTCTTTCTTTTTGTCAGCATAGAGTTATGACAACTTCTAATTATTCTTTATACCAATTGATTCAACAAAAGTGAAAAATTAATAGAACAGATTTCAAAAGGTAGATATTAGTATACACACTCATAAACTCCTAATGGAATTTCAAAATGAGATAAAAAAAGATCACATATAAATGGAAAAGTCTCCTGAAAATCAGATGGGATAAACAGCTCTCACGGAAAAGTCTTCTGAAAATCAGATGGGATAAACAGCTCTCGTGGTACTTAAAATCCTAATGTCTGGTCTAGTCTAGGTTAGTCTAGAAATGTCTGCATTTCTTTTCATTTTCTTGGGGAATTTTAATCCTTTGTCAGCCTATTAAATACTCCCCAAAATAGAAGTTTCATTTAGGTTATTTAAAATGTTATTTCTCAATTGTTTCTACCCCACAGTGTGTGTGAACAACAGGACACCCTCTTGATATACTTTCCAACTGCAAATTAAGTTTATGGAGTAAAAAGGTCTAGCAGATTATCAAACTGGGCTGTTTGGTATGCCATGAACATCCTCTGTTTTCACTTCATCCAGAGGGAACACTTCTGCATCACAGTTTACATGAAACATTCTGCTTTTAAGCATCAAGCACAAAGCATAGATCGTACTACAGCTCTGCTTCCAAGCACAGATATGAACTGTGTATTTGTAACCACTTGTTTTCATACAATTGCACATTGTAACAGTCCGTACGTATATCTGCATGTAAAAGTACAGCTTTCCCATGTCTTCCACTTATTTCTGAGCTTGCCTGACACTTACTAATTCTTGTATAAAGATAATCATGTAAGATAGACACAGAGCCCAAAATATTAACTTTGTCTTTCATCAGGGTTTAAGTTAGGCTCAATCAAGAGTCACCCCTAACAGTTTAGAAGTAACCTGCCTTCCGACTTGCTGCAAGGACAGTATTTTGGAGCTGGAGCAGAAGACAGGGTTTGAATTGGCTGCGTTTGCCTATTTTTATGCAGAAAACCAAGACTACAAATATTACTCTAACCCTCAGTAGATCTGCTTTATGGTGAGACTTCCCAATGCTGACCGGGAACACACACAGTATCTCTGTGAGTCTTTACACCCATCATACACACACGAACGTAAAAGTCTACTATTTGTCAGTTAAATTAAGACATTACTGTTAAGCGCATTCTAATACTTTCTTTAGAAAAGTAGCATTTTAGGAAGCACCCAGAGACTCTTCTCTTTCAGTACATCAAGAGGCAAAATGTATTCCTTCAATTGTAACTGTTATCCATCTAGTTTCAGCCTTTGAAAGCTGCAGCGTAATCATTTAGCCTTAACAAAGAACAGACTCTGAAGAGGAGCTAACTTCTTCAGTACTTAACGCAACATATCACATACTTACATCTGGCATTTCTGTACAGTAGAAAAGGGTCCTGCAGCTGGAAATCCAGGTCTTTAGTAATAGGTTCTGTTCGATTTTCCATGCTCAGTCTGTTCATAATTGTGAAGCCATGCCTTGGAGAAGCTGATCTGAAAATTATCAGTTAGAAATCACATGAAGTCAAGGAATAAAAGAAATTACTAGAATTTCTTTGTTGTATAGTTCTCCAAAATAGTTTTTTTTTTTTTAAATTTTATTTTTAAGAGATACTACAAAAATCTAATTTTGTTGTCAAGCAAATAACAATTGACCCTTGCAGTGTTTTGTGTGATCCTTTTAATTATGCCAAAACCCTACATTATGTATGAGAAATAACAGACACACCACTGGTCTCACAATAGCTCCAGAGAGTATGCCATATCAGCGATACTACCATTGGAGGTCCAGTGATTCAGTCACAGTATAATCAATGATATCTACAAGTCCAGTTTTCACTTCAAGTTGTAAGGCTTACAACTTCTGAACAGGCAAGATGTTACAGACCATCAGCATCAAGTTACCCAACCATCTACCCTACAGTTTCTCGCTGGCGTCAAAAACAGCAATTAGAATGATTTAGTCATGGGCCAGAGCAAGTAAATTTTTTAACACTCAGGTTAACAACTGCAGACAGTGACAGTCATTCCAGACAGGATTTTCCATATCATCTAAAGCATAAGAACAAAAGTGAGGGTGTTGACACACTGGAACAGGTTGCCCAGAGAAGTTGTGGATGCCCCATCATTGAAAGTATTCAGGGTCAGGCTGGATGGGGCTTTGAGCAACCTGATCTAATGAAAGATGTACCTGTCCGCAGCAGGAGGTCGGACTAGATGATCCTTAAAGGTCCTTTCCAACCCAAACCGTTCCATGACTCTAAATCATTATGCTCGTTCATGGGGGTTAAACCTCAAGTCAGTTAAATAACTTTTACTAACGTGAGCTATTAAACCTATCACGATTCTGACAGGAGATACTCCTTTCAAAATAAGTATGACAATAAAGGAAAAGATGATGGCTAAGCATTTGGTAGAAGTGCCATCTCTGGTAATTGCTGGTGGATGGATTTTTCTAGGAAATCCAAAGCACAGGAACCTGTATGGACTGGTGTCCACAGAAAATTAAAAAGAAGTGGAACTCTTAGTAAGAATCCTTGTTTCCAACAGTCAGTACTTCACTTAAAAAAACCCAACAAACAAACAAAAAACCAGTCCACTTCCACTGGTTTTAACCCAGTCAGAGTCTGATTTTTCAACCATTCCTCAGGATTTGCAAAATTGAGATAGGTGTTAAATAAGTCAGTTCAAGTAAAATGGTCACATTACTCTACATTGTCACAGCAGCAACAAGAAGCAACAAAGGCAACACCAGCAGTCTCCAACCTATGATCTGTTGGCTGTGTTTTTTCCACAAGATTTTTATGACTTTGTTCAAAGCCACAGGAAATTAAAGTAAAAACTGATGGGGAGGGCAATGTATGATGTTACTTACAGCTCATAACCTGTTCCATACCGTTGCCTACAGGGCAGCAATCTCTGCTGTAAATGGAAAGTTCCTCAGCCAACAAAAAGAACAGTGAAAGATCCCAGTTGCTAAAGTGCCAGGTTTCATGTTGTCAGTTTTAGAGTTTTAAAACCAACATACCAGAGAAAGAACTTCTGTTTTGCAGTATGCACCTAGCCACCTCCACCTACTGCTAGCACAACTAAGGGCCAGTTCCTCTTGTAGTGGTAATTATAACAGCATCTTATCTCCACTTACCTGAAAACAGCTTAGAAAAATTACTGATGATGATTTCCACTGCTGGTACAAAAAAGCTCAAAAGATTAAAACCAGCATTCCCACTTTACACAAAGCTCACAGTCTCTTGGGCCTCCCTGTTACTTCACACACGCAGCATCTCTCACCTTCTCAGTTCTCCTACCAGATCTTCATCAACGTAAATGTTGAAAGTTTCTGCTTTGGTGTCCCACCCCAGCAACTACTGCACGATCTGCTTACTGTATTGTTTTCTGGTTTTAACAATAGTCACAGGGAAATGCTGGGACACTAATGTGGAAACTCAAACGTAGGGCAGGCTTCACAATAGATCTCAGGCATATGGTAGAATAACTGATGAAACCAACGCTCTGAAAAGCCACAATCAGAGCTGCTGCTAAAAGAAATCATTAAAGACATCCAAAACTTTGGATGAAATATGCATAGAGAATGAATAATCAGACACAAGTAGTATGAAAGTTCCCTAAGTAGGAAACACAATACTTCGTAAGTTCTAGCATTCCCTCACTTTAAGGAACACCGTTATTTATTTCACTAGTTGTTTTTTGTTCAGACACCTTTTAAATTGAAAATGCCATATCGTATTTAAAACAACATAACAGATTTCTGTGGATTACCCATATTAAGTTTTAAATCACATTTGGAAGTCTTATCCAAATATAAGGTGATGTCTCCTTCCTAAGGTTTTCTTCCCCGCATTTGCCTCTGCCAATTTCAGTTTCTTTTCACCCTTGAACAAGGCTTCATTCAGCCACACTCCACCAGAGCTTGCTTTTCCACCTCCACAGGTTTCACCTGCAGACATTAAAATATTAGGTCCTCACCTTGTGTAAACAAACAGTGTTCCCTCCACATCAGTCTTCTCCTGAAGAAAAGCAAAGTTAAGGAAGTTGAAATCAGGGCAGCATTTTGCTAGCCATCAGCGAGCCCCCAACTTTATCCCTGTTTTACCAATCCCCTCAATTACATCTCTCTCACCTAAGCCATGAAAAAATAACTAAACCCAACTTCATCAGCTGGCGGTGAGAGACTACAGCTAGCACAGGTCACCCTGCAGCCGGCCCAAGTTTTCAGGCAAGATATGAAAAGGCTAAAGGCTCGACACCACAAGACTAAATGCTGTGTTGGATGAACTCTGCTACACCCGAGGGCCATTTGCAGACCAGGCTCAGGGAGAGCAGCTTCCAAACAGCGCCTGCCCTCAGGGGGGATGCTCGGGACACGCAAGGGGGAAACCACGCAGAAGGCAGATGGCAGAGGTTCTTCACCTGAGCCCCACCATTACAGCAAATCAAGAGCCACCTGCAAACAGCCAGGATGTTAAATTACCAAAGAGACTCCCCCCAAGTTAATTAATTTTTTTAAATCTTAAGTAACATTTTTAGTACGCTTTCGCACACCTTTGGGCTCCGTTATAGATGTTCAGGTAGCAGAGGAGCCCCTGAGGCCCACTAGGGCTTAAACTCCAGCCCCTGCCCTGTGAGACAGAACTTTCACAGCATTCTAACCCTTTCCAAACCCGCGCCCCAGGGGCTTCTCACGCTCCCCAGAGACCCTGAGCCAGGCACCACCCTCGGCTGTGGTAACTTGGCAAGGGAACACCCCAGGACACCCGGCCTGGCCGACGCAACCCCCCTCACCACCACCCTCACACCTCAGCCACGGTGGCGCCCACTCCTTCCCGCTCACCACCCCC
>VXAK01004281.1:159910-194614 GCA_013399435.1 Arenaria interpres | reverse complement strand
GCCCCGGCCCCGGCCACCGCCGCCGCCATTTTGCCTCTCCACAACAAACACAGTAGTTCCTAGTAGGCACAACTAATCCAGCGCCGAGAGAAAGGGGTGGTGGCTCCCTCCTTCCCCCCCCCGCCCCAATCCGCTCCCGCCCAGCCGGAACGAGAGTAGGCGGGGGCAGTCGGAGCCCAGCCGCCGCAATCGAGCGCCGAGCGCCGCCGGCTCAGGATTGTTGCCGTTGGCGACGGGGCAAGCTGAGGGGCGGCCTGGCGGGGCCCGCCCCGGCGGCGGGGAGGCGGGAAGGGCCGGCCGGCGTCCCCACGCCTTCTCCGGCAGCCAGCCGGCACTGCGGGTTGGTTTTCCCTCGGTGCTGGCACCCTTCATTTTCAGGCCTTTCCCTGACACTGGGGAGGCCGCAGGCTGGCTTCCTTTCCAGACTGGCAGCTGCGCGGCCGAGGAACAACATGGTTCCCGCGGCTACAGGCCTGAGGGAACCGGCCAAACTGGGCGGGACGTGCTGCCACGGCACGGGCACTTGCTGTGTGGAGCAGGGAGTACTGTGCCCTCACCACATGCCCGTTAAGCAAAGCAGGAGAAGTATACATGGCTCTCTCCTGAGAGCAGGGAGCCAAGGTGGAGATGAAGCCACGTAGGCTCGGCCTTACGTATGCACGGGAGCATTCGGGCACGGTGGTGTGCCAGTGGACAGAGCATGGATGTGAGGCTGTGCAAAGTTTATCACATGTATCTGTAAGCACCTGTATCTGCCAGGACGTGTGGTGCTTCCCGTGTGCTCACTGCTGCGATTCACACACGGCGCTTGAGCAGGAGGAGAAGTTGGTTCAGATCGATGAATATGCAGAGTGTGTATTTGCTAGCATACGCTCAGACTCCTGCGTAGAATCTAAGGGAAAAAGAACACAAGTGCAAACTAAGCCATCATACAGCCCTCATATGTGTATATATATTATATAGAGGTACACGTGACAAGCAGCTGAAACAGAAACAAGCATACTATGATATGGAGATATACAAACAGCAGAGGAACAGATGGACAAGACCATGAATTTAGTTACCATATTTTCCTGTCAGACAGACATATTTATTATTAATCTATTGATAACAACAGTTTGCAACGAATACATGAGCTGTATGTGGCATGCAGATAAACTCAATACATACTTACGTTTAAAAGTATCCAGCCTGAACCATCTGCAAGAGCAGATTTTTTTTTCTTCATCCTCTCAGACCAACACAGCAATTTTGGACGGAGTTACCATCTTTTGTATGTGGAAGCAATAGAAGCAATAACTTCCTTCCAGAGAATGGAATACCCTGGAAGAACTAAAGTCAAAGGTAGTGGATGCTATCTTGTTGGTTTGCGATACCCCTGACACAACATTTTTAAAAGGGCGGTAGCTGGACATAAGGGATGAAGACCACCATTTTGTTTTCTTCCCTCCTTTTCACTCTAGGCTAGATGGAGCCTGTGGGATAGAGAGAGCAGCAGTATCTGCTCGGGGAGCAAATGGGCAAGCCTAGGTGAAAAAGCTTCCATAATGTGAAGTGGGGATAGGAGAGAACTGAGAGACAGCAATCTGGGAATTCCTAGCGTTAAATTTAGGGACAGTGAGTCTCTTGAGTGGAGGTAGGAATGGGCATGCTCTCAGAAAGGACAGAAAGACAGAATGTTCTTTGGGACTCAAGAGAGAATGTGTAAGTTTTGTTGTAGCCCAGAAGGCCACTAAAAGTTGCGTTATTAAGGACCTACAGCTTGCTCTGCAAGCGTATAGTGGGAGAGGAAACCTCTGTACGTACCCTTTTGTTATAATCCATCTCACTCTTAGTTCCTCTTTTTCTAACGCCACCTTGTTTCAGTTGGGGCTGTAATGAAACACAGCTTAGGAAGTTTTAAAGTGTTTTTGGTATACTCATGGTAGGAAAATGGCTCTAAGCAGTTCTATTGCAAAGCTCTGGCTGACTTACAGATCCTGTAACAGCAAGGAAGATACATGGGCTCATGGTGGACAAGGGAAACTGCTGTCCTTGGTCTGGAAATGACCAGTGTAGAATGGAAAAAAAAGAAAAATTAGTAAGTAGGAAAGGTAAGTCACGTTGCTCAAACAGTGAACAGATGCACAATCATTTCTTTTTCTTGGTTGGATAGTCCTCAGTTCCCAGTTTCCAGGCTCACCTAACCATATTTCTCCTCATGTGCTGGAGTTTCTCATTACCATCTCATCTCCAATTCTTTGGCAATTCTTCTGCTTACAAAAAGTCATAACTTGTCACCAAAGCATGGAAGTGTCACTCTTGGAGTCCCACTCCTGGAAATTCCCTTCCCAGATGCCTTTTCTCCCTCCAACAATAATACTTACAAAAAAAATATGCTTAGCTTTCCTTTTTTTTTTTTTTTCCTGATGGTGTTGGGGAGGATGGGAGGTTGTATTGCAAAGTCATGTAAGGAAGAATGTGTTATAGAAACTGTATTTCAAAGGCTATTCATTTGAACTGCAAATAGTTACTCGTAACTCTTACAGGCTAGGAGAAAGCAGTATACAGAAATTTGAAGATGTAATGCAGCCCTTTTCCAACTGAAAAAAATATTTGAACCACAAATAAGCACAAGAAAAGCACAGCTTTTACAGGTTCCCTTGTTTCTGTTGTTGCCCCTTTTGTCAGGCCAAGTAGTAGGCAATACTTGCAGCCTTGCACGTTTGTTATGTTAGAGAGACTGACTGACCAGCTCAAGTGTGTCTCTTGTGCCCTTCTCTTGACATAGGAGGATTGTAGAGTGCCCTGTTTCCTTGAGCTCCATGGAAGAAAACCCACCTGTGAGGTTAAATATCTTGAAGCAGGCCTGTCAAAAATTTTGCCTGTCTATTTTTGGTGCCCAGTTTGTGGATGCTTCTTTAGAGCTACCTCCCTCCTGGAATACTGAAAGCCTTTTTTAACATAGCTGGGCAGACAGTTCCCTAGCCTTGTGTTTTGTGTCAGCGAACCTGTCAAGCTTCTGGTCAGGCCTTTTTATATTTTCTGTTGCACTGAGAGGTAGCTTCTGCTGGTTCCAGCTGTTTTGCTATATAAGTGGGATGTAATTGCTCCTTCCATTTAGCCTGAAGTAAAGGTACTTAATAAAGCCATCAGTTCTGCCCTGCTTTATGGGATCACTTGATAGTAGACTGAAAATTTTCCAATGAAACAAGATCTTGTTAAGAAGAGAAACACTGTGAATTCTCACTGCATCTAAAAAGTTAATGACGTTTTAGCAAAAAATGTCACAGCTTAAAAAGGCTGATTCCTGAAACTGCAGTTATTTGCTTACAGTCGGTAATCCAGTAGTCCATAATAACTGTCAAATAGAGTTAGAATGATTTTGCTGTAATTTGTTTATGAAACAAAGTAATTTTCTAGCTTTCAAAATGTCATAATTTCATGAAGTATATAATTAGAATGTCACATTTTTGTCTTCCACCCACCTGGATACTATTCTGTTAAAAAAACCACACCTATGCCTTTGACACAGTATGAAGGGGATTTTGTGTAGGTAATATCCAGACTGATTTAAAGCAAAATCCACACAGCATGATGTTCTTAAGGTCTCTGTTAATAATAAACATTAAGATGGTTAGGCCAAACCTTTTTCTCAAGGGTTGTTCAAACAGATATCAAGCCTTTGTTTCAAATTCAAGAATCCATGGCACTTGTAAAGGCTAAGCCGGGCCTCCTACAGCAAATGTTCGGCACTGAGGATATGATTTTATGTGAATATATTTGATGGCACCGCTGGGTGTACGCAACCCCTGCCCCAGGTCCCAGCCATTTGGTCCTGCCATTCTGGCCCCTTGGTACCGTATTGACACAGGTGCGTGTGTGGCCACAGTGTGAGCCAGTCAGACTGGCAAAATGAACTGATGGAAAAACAAGTGTTCATACTGCTGCTGAGATCACAGCCTTGTCTGACTGATTTCCTACCTGTTCACATTCACTCCTTTCTCTGAGCAGCATTTTTTTTTAATAAACAGCAGGAATCACTTGAGAAAATGTAGTATTGAGAACCTCATTTGCTTCGCTTCCTCATCTCAAGCCCTTTTGGAGTTCTTACTGCATGGTACTTGCCTTTTCCTTTTTATTCCTTCCCCAAGGCTGCCAGAATTTTCTTCTCACTCTGACTGGTGGCACCACTGACTCCTCTGCTAGCGGAAAGGATGCTGGGGCAGTATTAATAAGCTCCTCTTACTCCATCCAGGGCCACTTCAATATCTTTCCATGGTGCTTTCCGGCATGTCGGCTTCCTGGGGAATAGTGGGTTGCTCTTGTGGAGCCAGGATGATCCCACAAGGCCTGGTTACCCATGCTCCACATATTGCTGGGGACATGCTCACAACCTTGCAGTAAGGTACTTCTTTCCACTTGGGAACCAGTGCCCCTGTGGTTTGTGCTGGAAGCTAGCTGCATCCCTTCCCAGACACTATTGAAATGTACGGTCCTTTCAGCCCACATTTATTACAGGCTCTCAGTAGCAAGCTTTAGAGTTCTTTCCTCATGCTCAAAAGTTGAAATTATTGGTTGTACCATTGGACCACTTCTTAATTCCAGTCCTAATGGTTAAAGCAATTTTAGGCCTTTTGTTAGTAATTTATTACTTGCTAAAGGTTTCTTAATGAGTATAGGATCAGACTGTATAGTTTCATCTGGTGCTGTTATTAAAAAAATCTCTGCACTAAAACTAAATCTGGTTTTTTTCATTCCAATTCAAAACAACTCTCCCCCCCCCNAAGTTATTAGCATGCACGTGTGTGTCTGTAATGCTGCTCCCTGGTGAAGTTTATGAGACCGTTTTCAGATTTTCTGCAAATGTTAGTCCACACAAGAACGGGGTAGTATTCTTTGGCATTGTTGGTTTTGAAATTCTGATATTACACACACTGTGTATGAAATAATTAATATAATTTACTATGATTTTCAGCTAAAGGTTGGTTTTTTTCTGCATGTAAGAGACTGTTTTTTTACAAAAGACTGTTTCTTTCTTTGACTTGCATTTTGTTAAGTGATTCTGTTAGTAAGTAACTCTATACTTTTTCTTCTGCTATACATTTATTTGCAAGATGCTGAGCTTTACCCTTTTTATAGGCCCAGCTTCTGACAGTGGCCTAGCTGGAGGAAAGCTAAAGAAAAGTTCCTATTATCATTAATTGAATTACAGTTTTTTCTTTCTAACTTCCTATGTAGATATTCTTCTTTTGGAGTGAAGAATTTTTGATTTACCTTTAATCACTTTTCAGAAGGCATAATCTGAGGTGGAAAAGTACTTTAATACCAGGAAAAGACTATTACAGGAGGAGGAAGGGAGAGGCTGTACCAATATAATTGCATTGATTTATAGTGTTTTACAGCAAAAAAAACCCAAACCAACTCTTTCTTGTGTACATTTAGTCAGTAAAACTGATTTTTGTCAGTGTTAGATCTAAAATGTTTTAAGGGACTATAGGATTTCAGTGTCTTATCTTTCAGTAGAGCAGAAATGAGAAAATGATAAACTGAAGAAAGATTTTTGTGTGTGGAATATTTATTTCCAGTTATTCTAGAGACAATAAAAGTTGTTACCTTTGTCATAAACTTTGCCAGATTTTTATAACTATACAATTGTGAGCACGATTCTGTCAGATCTCTTAATGAAATTCCAGATTACATCTTCCAGTCTCTCCCTAATGCTGATAATGTTCTAAACATACATTGTTGATTTTCCTGCTATAACAAAGAAAAAATACTGTCAAAACTTGTTGGCTTTTTTCACCTTCTTGGTTTATTTAATGTAGCAAAAATCAAATGTCGCAAAAATCACTGACTTCCTGCAGTAATATTTCTTATAAGGTTTAACTTTAGAAGTTTCTTTACTGTCACCCCCATACTACTTGAATTGCAGTTTAAAAAAAATTGACACTGGATTTTATTTTGAGAAGGCAACCATTTTGCTCCAGATTTGAGTTTTTCACTAATTTTGTTGTCACTATTGTTGGCTATCCTGGTAAACTGTCATAAACTGTTTTTATCCATCAGCTACATTCCTTACACAGTTGATTGACTAGAAAAACCACCAAAACACTGATGAGGATAGGGCATTCCTGCTATTTCCTGTAAGTTAATAAGATAGAATAGTAATTATATCTTACCTGAGATAATACCTTTCCAGCCACGTCTTTCTGGTAATCACCATTTAATTTGGCAGAATCAAACACCTGTAGCTCTAAAAGAGCTATTTCCAACTAGTTACAGAGAAGGTGGCTTCGTTTAATTAATTCCTAATAGGAAAGGTTCTATTAGATAATTACATTAAGTCAGGACCTCATTTTTACACCTCACCTGGCATAGGAGCTATTTCCATATTAAGGAAATGGAATCATCACCAAGATGTGCTAGTGTTGCTGTTGCAAAGAAGCTGGTAGGAAGGCTGGTGGAGTATGTGGGCTGAGTGTGGTCAGGGGGCTGGGAGTTGTGCCCGTGGTGTCAAAGTATCTTTTTATGAAAAGGAGTTCTGTACATTCAAATCAGCTTTTTTTCTTTTTTTTTGTTTTATTTTTTGAGTTTATTGGTGAAGTAAGGACAAGCTCTGAATAACTATTATACCTATAGCTGTTGCAGTGTTACTCCATGAAGAGAATTTGCATTATTGCCTTCTCAGCTGACAGAAGTATCTTCTTAGGTTTTGTTAGGTTTTTTTGGTTTGTGTGTTGGTGGTTGTTTTTCTTTAATGAAGAACATTGGTGTTTATTAAAGACTGATAAAGTATTTCATAGCTTTCTAGATAGCATGAATAAATAAAGTTAAGAGTGTTGTAACAATACGGAATTCTGGAGAGCTGCAACAGATAAATGATAGAAGGACAGATCCTTAAAATTAAAATAACCAAGCAAGAAAGCCAAGTGCGGTTTCAGTCTCAAGTGCTGCCCCAGTCTTTTTGTATTTTTGATAGCTGCCGATGAAAATTTACTGGGGAAATTCTTGTGATACTAATGGCTGTTCCATATCTGCTCCTGCAAGCGGTAAGAGCTTGTGAAGGTTCTCCCAAATGTATCTTCTATAGTTAAAGTTGGGCTTAAAAGCTATTGTAGATGTCTTTCAATGTGAGATCACCTGACTTATAATAATATGGTCTTTCCATTTTGGTATAATGCTTTGGGTGATCATTTTTGTTTGTTACTGGCTTTATTTGTTTAGCAAATATCAATGAGATATTTGTTTACTAAGTAGACTGCCTTTCAAACTGAAAATTGACCCTTTTCTTTCGTCATGCAGCATGTTGCAATAAGGATCCACAATCACCTCTATGCCTTAAATACAACTGTTTACTTCTTCCTGAAATTTATTAATGCTTCATTTTGATTTTATTCCTTCATTTTGATTATTATTTGTGTTGCTCTAGGTTTTGTGGCTATGGGAAGAAAAGCTTGGGTAGAAAAAGGGGCTCAGATTTGTGTAACTGCACCAGAAGATAAAATTTGATAACATTTGAAGTGTTGCCCTTGGAAACAATGAATGCAGTCTATCCCTGTTTTTTAGGAGGGATGGATTTGGGCAAAGACACCTTCCAGCAGGCAACCAATAGAAGATTTAAGCACTTTGAATGAGATTTTGAAGAGGAAACTAAAGGTATTAGCACCACAAATCTCCAGTGGGTATCTGAGTCTGGGTTTATTACGCTTGTGTGAATTTGTTTCCCCCAGTGAATTCTGAGAGCTGTGAAGGCGTTTGGCAGTCCCTCTCCTGCAATCCGATTTTGTCATTTCCTGGTGATGCTGTGCTATGTCTTCTGTCAGATTAAATTTACAGGCATATTACCTTGCTTGACAGAAACATGAACTACATGGATTTTTCAAAGAAACTTCCAGAAATGGTATGGCCGAGGCTTCTGCCTCTTATTTTTCCTGCTTTTTTTCCTAAATACGTGAATTTAATTATCATCCTAAATTAATCTTATAAATGTGGTCTTCAGCTGAACTTGCTTGGTGATCTGCAATGAAATTGCTCTGGTGTTTAGGCAGTAGTAAACCTAACAAGACCATGTGAAGCTAAAACAGGTTAAGGACACTTTTGTTGGGTTCTTCTATTATTTACTCTTGACTTGCTATTCAGCTTTATGGAAAGATCTTTCTGAAACAGTTTTATGTGGCTTCTGAGGGAGTTCAGTTACTAACAGATCAGATAATACAATGTGTTTCATGGTGCTCTCAGAATTTATATATATTGCTAAGATCCTTGTGAGCCTTCTCATCTCTAGGTTGAGTAGTCCCAGCTGTCTCAGCCTTTTCTCATTGGAGAGATGCCTCAGATCTTTAATCATCTTTGTGGTCCTTTGCTGGACTCTCTCCAGTACATCCATATCTCTCTTGTACTGAGGAGTCCAGTACTCCAGATGTGGCCTCCCCAGTGCTGAGCAGAGGGGAAGGATCACCTAGCTTGACCTGCTGGCAACAGTTTGCCTCATGCAGCCCAGGGTACCATTTGCCTTCTCTGCAGTGGGGGCACATTGCTAGCTCATGTTCAACCTGATGTCCACCAGGATCCCCGGGTCCTTTTCTGCCAAGCTGCTGTCTAGCTGGGTGGCCCCCAGCATATACTGGTGAATGGGATTGTTCCTCCCCAGGCGCAGGACTTTGCGTTTCCCTTCATGAGGTTCCTATTTACCCATTTCCTCAACTTGCTGAGGTTGCTCTGGATGGCAGCATGACGCTGGTCTATCAGCCACTCATCCTAGTTTGTGTCACTTGCAAACTTGCTGAGAATGCACTCTGTTAAACAGGACCTTAACGTCTTAAACAACTCCATTAGTCCTTATTCTAATCAATATGATTTTCCCCCCTTTTTGATGCAAGGGCCAGCAGTTTGGTTTCATCTCTGAATCAGAAAGAAAAAGGGAAGGTGGGGAGAAAATGCAGGAGACAACTCAGCAGCTTGGATTATTAAGGAGGGGTAAGGATTGGAAGAGAACTAGTGATAGTATTGTGCTATTGCTGATATAATACATGAACATACAGACTGGGGAGGAAGGATGCATGTGGAGTCACAGGTGATGAGATGAGGGGACAGAAGAACCAGGAAGAATGGGGTGGACTACAGGAGGCAGAGCTGAGGTGGGACAAGGCTTGCCATGGTGGAGTGGAAGGCAGGATTAGTATGGGGAAAACTGAAAGAGGCTTGCAGCTAAAATGAGACACCTGCTAGGAATAAAAGGAAATGGAAAGGACATAGTTGTGTAGATCTTGGAGCAGAAAAATTCAGGTAGATTTTATAACCGAAAGGAGTGTAAGAGGAGTGTTTTGAGGTTTTAATGGAATGAAATGCTGAGCACAAGGGTGGGTAAACTGTGTGCCGTCATTACTGGAAGCTGCCCTTATGCCACAACCATTTTTTAGGTCACTTTAATTGCTGCTTGTGACATGACCTAGTTGGAAGTGTCTGCTGTTATGGAACAGAACGTATGGAGAGTCTCTCCTCATGCAACGCTGAGCAATTAGGAACCAGATACAGCATCACATAAATTTTCTGTCTCTTTGTCTCTGAGTGGTTTCTGAGGGATACAGAACAAGAAGCATTTTCTCTGCCTGCTTAAGGAAGAAAGGGACATAGAATTAAGAGTTGTAAGAGAAGTTGTTTGACCATCAAGACAAATGTTGTAAAGACTGAGGAAACATTTTTGAAAGGATAAAACCTGCTAGAAAGCATCTATTTTCCCTACTACTTGGCAACAGTTGCCACAAGATGCAAAAGTCTCCTGTACAGTTCCAACAGAGATGATACAGTCTAGAATTTTCAAATGTCTTAGTATCATTAATTCCAACTGATAAATAGCAATTAGATTTTATCCTAAAAGTAACTGTATGTCAGTAGAGACTGCTGCTTGAAATGTGGTTTAGGATATAGAGGGAGGAAAAGGCGTAAGGTACTATTTTTAACATTCTATCTTGGATATTGCTGTTTGCACAAATTATATAAACCAAGCTGTTTTGTCTGAGCTTTCAGTAGTATATGTATGTATGTTTGTATACATAAAAAAAATCCAAAAAACAAACAGGCCTAAGAGGGGAGAGGGGCTCACATGTCACTAAAATTTTCAAACAATGAAATAAGGTAAAGCTTTTCTGAAGTTAGATTTCCTCCAGCATTTGGGTTATCATCTGCATTAATTCCATCAATGGTGACTCCATTTGCATTCAGCATAAGCGAATAAGATGGCTTGGTTTATGGATTTTTCCTTTCACATGGCCAATCCAACTTGCTATGCTAGGAGAGAATTATAACCATGTTAAGTTTGTAGTTTTATTGATTTGCAGGTGTCCTGAGAATATGGTCTTTGTTCTGTGAATGAAAATACTGTACTTAAACTGCTACAGTAACAGAAAAACAGATCCCAAATTTGCCTTTTCCATAACAGTGACTCTGAACAGATCTTTGATTTAAAGCAAAAGCAGTAGCAATAGGATTGGAGATTCCACAGCATTTCTGGGCAACATGTTCCAGTGTTTTACCGCTCTCACAAGGAAAATTATTTTCCTTATGCCTAATTGGAATTAACTACTTTGTGATTTGTCAGAGGTACATAGTGAAAAGACAAGAGGCTGGTACCAACTTTTGCGTACCCTCCCCTTGAAAACCTGAAGACAGCAATAAGGTCTACCTTAGTCATCCCTTCTTCAGGCTTAACAAGCCCAGTTCTCTCAGCCTGTCCTCATATGTCATGTACTTCAGCCCCCTCATTTTCTTAGCGGCTCTGGACTTCCTCCAGTGTGTCAGTGTCTTGTACTAAGTAGCCCAAAACTAGACTGGGAGACACAACTCCAGTTGTGGTCTCACAGGATGACTTCCCTGTGACCTGCTGGTAACATTCTTGCTAATTAGGTCCAGGATGTGGTTGGCTTTCTTCACAGCCAGGACATGCTACTTGCTAACAGCAGCTTTGGATTCCAGCATATTGACTTTTCTCCCTATTTGGTATCATCCACAAGTTAGCTGAGAGTGTACTCCCTCTGATAGTGATTTGTTAATAAAGGTGTTACAAGTATTGCCCCCAATTTCAATACCTAAGGGCCACCCATAGGACTTTACATTGCTGATCACAAACCTTTGAACATGCCAGTCCAGGGAAATTCTGATCCTTCTTACTTATCCAGTCCACATCTCTATAATTTGGTGATAAAATATTATGGGAGACTTTCAATGGCCTTGCTAAAGTCAAGGTAAGTGACACACATTACTCTCCCCCTGTCCACAGAGCTGGTCATCTCACCATAAAAGGTAGTCAGGTTTGCCTCTGGTAAGTCCAGTCTGGCTGTTACTTCTTGTCCTTTGTGTTCTTGAATATGCCTTCTGGGATGACTTACATAATCTTCCAGGAACTGAAGTTAGGTTGACTGCCCTGTAGTTCCTGTGTTCTCCACTTCGGACATGGATGTGACTTTTGTCTTTCCAGTCACCAGAAACCTCCCCTGATAGTCATGACCTTTCAAAAATGAGAGTGTGACCTTACAGTGACATTGGCCATCTCTCTCCACAACTTCAGATATAGCTCATGTTATTCCAAGGATCTATGTATGTCCTACTGGCTTAAGTGCTGCACTCTGACGGTCTGCTGCTGGGCTCAGAGACCTGGAAGGCCTAAAGACCTTACTAGGAATTACAAATCCCAAATGGAACATAAGGCAAAACTGTCACCGAGTCCCTGAGCCTTACCTGTGTCCTTTGTGACTAGTTTCCTGCCAGACTGAGCTGTGGGTCCATGTTCTTCTCAGCCTTCCAGGCTAAGAATGTACTTACAGAAGCCCTACTTACCTTTCATATCTCTTACTTATTTCCAGCTTCCTCTGGAATCTGCCTTTCCTGACTCCAGCCCTGCATTCTTGGGCCACGTCTGTGTATTCCTCCTGGGTCCCCTGTTGCTGCTTCCACCTTCTTAATGCTTCCTTTTTTGCATTTGAGCCAAGATAGGAATTCCCTGTTCATCCATGCTAGCTTTCCACCATGCTTGCTTCAGTACTGCCTACCAGAATGACCTGATCCTGTGTGCTGAAAAGGAGGTCTATGAGGACCAGTCACCTGTCCTGGGCCACTTCACCCTGCAGGGCAGTCTTCTGTGGGATCCCCCTCAGAACATTACTACACAAGCTGAAATATATCCTAAATTCCAGAACTATGATTCCAGAATTTTTCCTTGCTCACTTCTTTCAGGATGTTGAACTACAGAATATCATGTTTGCTGCATCTAGGCTGCCCTTGACCTTCACATTGCCCACCTCTTCATCCTTTGTCATGAGTAACAGGTTGAATGCCCCTCCTAGTCATCTCGTTGATAATCTGCATCAAGAAATTGTCATCAATGTGTTAACATGACTGTTCATGAGAAGGATTTGATTTCATGAAATGTCTAGTTCAAAACTACAGACTAAAAAAGTTTGAATAAGTTTCCAAAACTACTGGGTAATTATCTAGACAGAACCGTTTAAAGCTCTCCCACTCCTTATATTAATAGGAGCCACAGTATTCCCATGCTGACTATGAGGGGAAAAATCAATATCAGCAAACGTACATTCATATTGATTTATCTTCCCTTTTGGTTTTCTAATTTAGTAAAGGCTACTAATGCAACGTTACATAAAGATTCTCAGGAGAGTAAAAAGGCTAATAAGATCAGGTATCAGTGTTTGTTCTGTGAAAGTGAACTGACTTTACTGTACATAGTCAACTGTTGAGTTGCCCAGCATAGGATGTCTCAAAAGTACATGCTGGCCTTGTATCGGAGGGTTTTATTCCGGGGAAGTGGACTAAAAAGAGCCATCAAGATAACTTTTTGGGATCCAGGCACAACATGCTGTTAGGGTATGTGTGTTGGAGAGGAGAAGTCCAAGGAAAAAAATACTAAGAATTTTTTTCCCCATAGTATTCCAAAGAACATTGTACATGTGTTTGAATATCCTATTGTACGTGGCTGTTCAGAGTAGTTAGTAACCTTTGTCAAACTAGTTTAGAAAAGGGTTTTCTGGTCATGTGCAAATTCTTATGCAAATGATTGATTTTTAAGATATTATTTCATGTGTTGCATGAGGAAAAAGAAAGACATTGTGCAAATGATCAATTTGCTTCATTCATCCTAAATGAAGTAGAGAAACAAACGGTGAGGGGAAGTGTTTTTATGATTCGTAACTTGAAGTTTATGACTGTCCAGAACACTAGAAAATTGTCAACTATATGCATACATGGTATAAACTTAGAGGTGAAATTAGGACATGATATAGTGCCAGCTATTGCATGTTTGAAAGGATATAAAGCTTCAGAAACTAAACTTATTAGTTTCACAGTGTACACTTAACACACACGTATCCATCTTGTAACACTTTCTTGCACTGAATATTAAATCTCAAGATATTTAACCTTGTAATTGAAATATACTCCTTGTTATGTTAAAAACATGAAAGTGCAACAAATTGTAAAAGGGGAACCTCATTATCTGTATTATTACTGTACATCATCTATATGCACAGATTCATGATTGGAAGTATTTCCTGCTTTTCATATAGTTGCAGTTTTTCCCCTTTTTGAGGCTAGGCTATTCATGAAGGTACTGTCAAAAAGAAGGGCAGCAGCTTACTGGTAAATAAAACTGAATAATTTGATCATTAAAGGCCCAGGCTTATAGAGGTATTTAGTGTCCCAGAAGAACAGCTGATAATCTGCAGCTGCAGGATAATTGTAACAGTTGAGTTTTGTGTCCCAAACATCAAATTCCCAATTTTGTTCAGCTTTTAATTAATTGGACCATCAACACATTCTGCCAGAGATGCAAATGCAAGAACAGTCTTTGTGCCACTATATTTGATGGAAGATTCATTTTCATTGGTCACTTTCGTTGGACCATCAACAACTTCTTGCTTATGAAGAAGGATTACATTTTGGTCTGGAGTACAATATCACAATATGGCTATCTCCAAATGGCTGTGACGTAGTTTAAAAATTACTTTGTTTGGACTGTTCTGAGGCCCCCAACATAACAGGGATGTGTACCTCTTGGAGCGAGTCCAGAGGAGGGCCACAAAGATAGTGGGGGACTGGAGCACCTCTCCTGTGAAGACAGGCTGAGAGAGTTGGGGTTGTTCAGCCTGGAGAAGAGAAGGCTCCAGGGAGACCTTCTAGAAGACTTCCAGTACCTAAAGGGGGCCTGCAGGAGAGATGAGGAGGGACTCTTTATCAGAGAGTGGAGCGATAGGACAAGGGGTAATGGTTTTTAACTGAAAGAAGGTAGATTTAGATTAGATATTAGGAAGAAATTCTTGACTGTGAGGGTGGTGAGGCACTGGAACAGGTTGCACTGAGAAGTTGTGGATATCCCATCCCTGGAGGTGTTCAAGGCCAGGCTGAGCAACCTGGTCTGGTGGGAAGTGTCCCTGCCAATGGCAGAGGGTTTGGAACTCGATCTTTAAGGTCCCTTTCAATTCTAACCATTCTGTGATTCTATGCTCTTGCCCAGTTGTCCATCAGCAAAGACTGTGACTCCTGCCTGGAGCTACAGTAACACTAGTTTTGTTCAGTGTAGAGATGTGCCTTTTTCCTAGAGGCAGAGATTTTACTGTAAATATGACCTCTTTACTCAGTCATTTGGTTCCAAAAGTAGAGAAGATACATTAGTATCGGAGATGAAAGATATTCCAGTGGTCCTGTCAGAAAATAGTACATATTATAAGACATAATGCTATGGAAACAGAATTACAAGGTTACTCAGCCATGCTTAATTATTGTTTTTTCACAGTCTTTTGGATATAATTTTCTTGTTATGCATCTCCTGAAACACACTTTCGCCCACCCCCAAATTTAAATATATATGGTATTACTGCACAGTTTATTTAAACAGTTGAAACATTTCTGTTCATAGCCCTTATTTTGCCATCTGAAAAACAGGAGTAACTCATAACAAGTGTAGGTGATCATACAGTTATGTCAGTCCTGGAGAGAAAAAAGAGGCTACACCTGCAGAACATGTGGAAGCTCTTCTCTCTGAGCAGGGGAATGCTAGAGGTCCGCATGTGGTGTTCTAGTCTAGCTTCTGAGGTCAGTGACTTTTGTGATCTGGGACGTTTCTGGGCCTATAGCTTGTTCTTTTTCTATACTGAGCATATGGAAGCCACAATTCTTTTATGGAACTTTAATTTGACAAGATTCAAGTCATGTACATGACGGAAGGCCTTGAAATCTGGGCAATTTTTCTTGTCAGATTACAAGTCCTAGCTCTGAAGCATTTATTACCTATTTTCACTGGGAATTCCTAGTATATGAATTTTTTATTATTGCAGGAAACAGCACTTCTTAGCTTTGTCTTAGAAGTGACTGATATTTTTTTGCCAGAAACATGCAGAATAAATTCAACCTGAAACCTGAGAAATTTAATTCCAAAAAGTTTAAACTCTGCTATCAAAAACTGAAAAGAATGTCTTGTGATAGTGTTGCTTTGGACTTATATTGTGTAAAAGAGGGTTATTTTAAAATGAAAATCAAATTATAGGGTGCCATTTAGTAGCACCATAGTTCATGTGTACTAATGTGGATTTTCAGTTCTTTCATTGCAAGATCTCAAATAACTTCACAGATATTGTCTCAGTGAGGTGGAGAAATACTATATTAATCTTATTTTTAAGTAAAAATGGAGGGTAAGAGGCTGCAATTGGTCAATATGAATGAAGAAGCAAGATACCTTTGAGGTTAGAGATGAAGTAATTTTCCAGGTTCTTCCTGTTAAACTCTGAAACTGCAGCTCTTCCTTCTGAAGGGATCTTTAGGAGAAATTTAGTAGTTCCATCTTTCTTTAGCATCTGCTACAATCAATGTGACTGATTGTCTGAAGTCAATATGACTGGTTGACTTCGGTAAGTTTTGAATTAGATCTCTTAATGTTGCTTGCACAGTCCCTAAATCTTGTTTAGTGACAAGAATCTATATTATTTTTTTTACCCCCATGTTTCTTTGTAGGTAGTGCTCTGCATGTCCTGCCCAGCTGCCTGGTCAGTGAATCAAAAAGTATTTTAGATATTTACTTCTGCCATTTTGGCCTGGTTAGTGAAAAACCGTGAACACCTCTGGCATCTTCTTGTCTAGAAATGCACTTGTCAACACACAGACTAACTTGGAAATAATTATGAATGGCTCCTAATAGGACTCCCTTAGTGCCCTTTCCTTAAATAGAGAGTCCATTGACTGCAAATTAAATGGACGCTATCAAACAAAATTTTCCGGGGGAAAATCTTTAATGTATTTTAGTCATAGCCCTGCATCTTTTAGAAATAATTTTTAAAAGCCAACACTGATACTGTTTGTTTATATTTTGCTTTTCATTCTTATTATGATGATCAGCTTCATTCTTCTTTTGCTCCTTGTATGTTGTGTGGGCGTCTATTTTTGTCAGTTAGGTTGACGGTTGGACAAGATGATCTTTAAGGTCCCTTCCAACCTGGAAGATTCTGTGATTCTGTGATTCATTTGTAATTACTTCCACCTTTTATTTCTTATGCATGGCTTCGTAGTTCTTTATCTCATGTAGTTTGGTGAAGTTATTAACCTCTTTACAACCAAGGTTTTGTCCATATTAATGAAATACCTCTGAATAGACCTAATACATCATCTGTCTGGACAGTTTTCTGCTAGTGATAAAATAATGAGAAATTTTTTTCAAAAATATTTCCAATATTCGGAAAGTTTACCAGTAGAAATATTGCCAGTATTGCATGTAAATGATGCAGTTTTCCTAACTGAGATGTCAGTGAATTATTAGGGTCTGTGGGGACACTACTTTACCCAAATCTCCTCAGGCTTCTTCAGAGTTTTTTAGGATGTATGTTACTTTCCCAAAAAACCTATTTTCTGATTATTAGTTTTCTAATCTGAGGATGTCTATTTGCATATAACTTTGCCCTGTCACTGTTTACCCAAATACCTGGATGGATATTCGAAGCAGATAAGTCTAAATTCAGTCTTGGAGATTAAGATGAAGTGGTGGGTGGTTGGGAAAAGTAATATGAAGAAACTGCAATTCACAATGCATCCTGTCATGAGGAAATCTACCCGGAGATTAAAAGCGTTCGCAGCTTTGTGTTCTCCTAGATCTTTCATTACTTCCAAAAAATCTGTAAAACTTTTACTGCAAACCAGATCACTTCTACCTGAGGTTAGCAGGAAGACCGCTTGTCCTTGTGTGAAATTTAGGCTTAGTTATAGAAAGCCACGTGTGTGCCGTGGTCAGGTTTCGTTCTTGCAACCGGTGCTATCTCTCCCTGTGAAACTTGGTGACCAGAGTCTTTGGGGAGAGGAACAAAGAGCGTAGAGGAAAGAGGAAGATTGATTTGATTTGTAGTGTTACAAGAGGCTAATTTTTTTTTTTTTTTTCTTTTCTGGGGGGAATATACCTAGGCAGAGATACAACTAGAAGTTAGCAAGATGTCAAGTGCTTCTTTCCATTTCTGCAAGTTTCAGTAATAAATTACCCTGCACTTACAAATCTACTCCCTCCCACCCCCAGCTGGGAACACACTAGCTTCCACGGTGCCTCACAGATGGAGGGGAAAGACAGAGAGATGTCAGTACCAACATCCTTACTAACTGTATGTGGTGGCTGGGAAGTAAAGGGTGGAGGACATGACCGTTTGGCTAAGTCAAGATATGTCTTGAAACTGATATTAAGGAAGAAATTGTCTTTCTTCCTTTACGGTACTTTAAATGTGATCTGAACCCAGAAAGATAAATAGGGATAAGAATGAAAAACTAAGAAGGAAGTATGCAGAAGATGCGATGCGTTATGATACCTTAGATAGTGCCAAGTACGGAGGAAACAAAAATAAAATGTGTTACACATTTTTTTTTCCTTCAACTTTTTTTTTGGGGTGGGGGGGGCCGGGAAAGAGGGCCAGCTGGTATATCTCTTTTATTCAAATACAGTGTATTTTAAGATATACTCTGGCTTATCCTTTGGAACTTGAATATTTTAAATATGTTTAGCAAGCTACTGGATAAAAGAAAGTATCTGTAATAGCAAAGGTCTTGAGTAATTCAGAGGTCATTAATCTTTCTCTGATTAACAGTTGTTGTCACTTGGGTATTAAAGATGACCTCACTGTCTTCCTCCATGTTTTGTTATTACGAGAGTAAATGATTCAGGAGCACCTTTATGTACAACTTGTAGTAACTTCCATGTGTTGGCCGTTCACAGGCTGACATTTTGCTCGGTGAGTTCATGATTACCTGGTAGTTTTTCCTCCACCTTATAACTCACAGTTTGGTTCACTTGGTGGGTGTTCCTTTCAGACCTGAAGACAGTTTACTTAGAGGAGAGTGCAGAGTACTTTTTGCTTTGTCAGATATTCTTTGACACAGATAGCTGCAGGTAAGTGGTACCCACAGTCCCTCCTGGAATCATTTCTTATATTCAGAGGAAATAAGGTGATGGAAAACATCTTTGTTCCCACCCTGCTGTATGCATGCTTTCAGGTGGGAGATAATCATTCAATGGCTGATGGATTTGTGATGTGCGGTGTAGTTTTTCAGGTCCACTTCTGCCAGATGTGCAAACCATAGGAGTTAAAATGCAGTCTTTTACCTTTGCCTATAATAAGCTGAATTTGGCTCTGGCGTTAGTTCTAATTGTTTAAAGTTACAAAACAACCTTTTTGCCTTTTTTTTTTTTTTTTAACCCTATACAAAGGACAGGGCTGCTAGTGTTGCAAAATAATTGAGTCAGAGCCTGCTGCTAATCATCAAAAGATGATTAGTTTCTTGTGTTTATGTGTGTTCTGAACTGAATTCAACCAATCTATTATGTGTGTTTTGTGTTCCTAGGGATGCAGTATTTTTATGTGGAACTTGCAAAAGCAGACGCAGTTCACTGATGTTTATTAGTGACCTTGTCTTGTCCTTTGAATTATGGACAGTCTGCTTTGAACATGGGGAAATGCTACTAGCAGTCATTATGTGGATGTTCTTTTTTTGTAGTTGTTTAACCTCTCCAAGGCCCCGCTGTAGTTCTAGATGTAAAAAAAAGAGAAACTGAATTATGAGTGTTTAAAGCTGAAATATTTATAGAAGCAGTTTTTTATTTAAAAATAGCATTTGTGCCTGAGAAGATCAGATGTACCACTTCAGTATGAAAAACAAAACCAGATTTTAGTTGATATTATTAATAGAAATTGCATGAAATTTGATAATGTAATTTAGCTGAAAATATTTTCTCCCAGTCTAGGTTTTGGAGTGTTTTTGTGTTACTAAATGTTATAAAGAAAAAAAAAAAAAGATGTTGTGTTTTTTTAGAGGTTGAAAGGACAAATAGTTGAATTATTGTTTATTAAAGAAGGAAATATATTGAGTATCAGAACATACACCATAGAAATGAGAGCTTTCAAATTAAAACAGGGGCAAGTGATATTAGAAAAATAATTTTGCATACTATGGGAAGATGGGATTCCCATCTATCAGCAACAAAGTGCTATAAACTAAGATGAAAGTATGTTCTAGAAAAGATTAAAATTAAAAACTGGATTATTTAGGATCAAAAGTTTCACTAATTGCCTGTGAGAAGCTTACGTAGGCTTTCAAAATCCATCCTTATTAAAAATGAAAGGCAACAATATGTGGAATCCTGAAATCATTATTGATTTGAAGTCGCTATTTGGGATGATTAACATTTTATTTGAATGAATGTACTGCAGGGTGTGGCCCAATTGATATTAAGGTGGTGGCAATCATTAGTGCTCCAGTATCAAAAGTATATCCAAATTTGGGACATTTGGAAATGCTTCCCTGTTTGAGAAATCATATATTAATGAGATTGAAAGAGTAAAAAAAGTATCCTGTGTTTTTACTCAGGCAAAGAATGTAACATACTGTGGTATTTTTCAGCTCAATTAAAGAAACTCTTCCACTTTCTTTGTAAAATGCTAAACTGTGATAGGGAGTAAAATAAATAACTGTCATGAGTTAGTGCTTTGACTTTTCAAATACTATCCTAGAGCACACTTGGCAGGGTATGGGAGGGTGTGGGGGGAAGTACCCTTGGAAAAACAATCCACAACTCCAAAAAGGTAAACTTGAATGTGTTTTGAAGAGCAGTTTTGCTCCACATTCTTCAATATTTGAAAACATTCCCAGTACTGTGGCAACTCTCTCAAATAAAAATTTGAAGAGAAAAAGTCTGCCTAAAACTTTGGGTACCATCTATGGAAACCAAAGCCTGTCTGAAGAAAGATAAATTCTTGCTTCATGTTTCCTTAGAATGACTTGCATCCTTCTCCCCCAAGAAAACGTGAAGCAGCACTCTTGATTAGTCAAGAGAAGGCAGCATACAACCATTAATATAAACTGTATTGCATGACACCATGACACCATCTGGCTCCACCAGCTTGGAAATGATGGCCTGTATTCTTTAGTCACGGCTGACAGGAAACAGCAAATTAATTGGAAGTACAATTGTGATTTACCTTTTACCCCTTACTCTTGAATCCCCATGGTCTACCATTCATTTTACCTTTGAAAGACCAAATACTTCTAACTGTATTGGTTTATCTATTAAGGAGAGAATATTTGTTGTATACTAGAGCACTAAGTATATAAAGAAAAAGAAAAGCAGGTGGAAGGTGGTGTAGAACTTAATTTTTCTTTTACAAAACACAAAAACTTTTTATTTTTAACTACAGAGATGAAGGACTATACTCTTCTGTAAGCTTTTCTGTGAGGGTCCATTTAACATTTACTCTGAGGTATTTATGGACAGAGAAAGGAATGTTAGCCTGTGAGAACACTGTTAGGCAGCCATCTACTCTTCTTATTATTTCCTAAGACATAATTGACCGCATACTCTTGCTTTATTTGAAAATACGTTTGATCTTACCTCCATAAGTATAGTTTTGCTACAAACAAGTTTCCAAGATCCTTGCAATTTAATCTGGTTGAATCTGTGCATAAAGAACAAGATCCTATTCGATGTCTTCATAGATGCTTCAAAGATTAATTAGCCCATGCTTTGCAATGCTTTAAAGAGTTAAAAATGCTATGTAAGCATTATAATTTGGTTCTTCACTCTAGAGTAGTCCAGCTTTTAATTGCTCTGCTTGCCATATTACCAGGAATTGAACTCTTGCAAAATAAGCGAAAATCAGTCGTAGTTATTAATCGAATGAGACTTCAAGTAGAATTCAGGGTGACACCAGATGTAGTGAAGCTAATGAGCAGATTGCATTCTTCTCCTGGAATAAGTACTGAGCTGACAAAACTATATGCTTTGGGTTTCACTGTGCTGCCTAGTATGCTACCTTTCTGTAACTCTAAATACATCTCAACATTAAATACAGCTCAACGATTTATGGTCATTATAGATCTCACTGAACCTTTGAGTGAAGTTTAGAAGACCAAGCTAATTTCCTGTTCTTATAATTATATTCTGACAACATCCTTACAATAGCTAAATAATTTCACATGGCATTTTTCTCAAAGTTATAGTGGTGTCTCAAAGTATGGTGTGGTGTTAATTCAAAATGAAGCTTTAACTCAAATGTCAATTCTATCTTTGTGACTAGTAAAATTATTTTTAAACAATTTCTGTGTGCTCTGAAGTTTTTCGGATGCAAGACACTCTGAATATCATCAGTGACTGTATTTGATGCCGCTGCAGACTATAGGAGCTTCATCTCAAGGACTGAGAAACGTAGAACATGGGGAATCACGAGCATGTTCTTAACTAGTGCCAGAACATCAGCTCAAGCTGATTGCTCCTTTGTGTCACTCTTAGGGCAAGAGCGTGATTCATCACTTCCATTTTGCTGAATACTGAAGTGCAGATGTATCTTTCTGGGTTAGATTTTACTTCCATTGAAGACTAAATGACATCCTGATCTCATTTGTAATAATGTAAGTTGGGAGTAATTTGGTAAAACTGATTGACCTACATCAGTATAATTCTTGTATGAGATCTTGTCAGATGCAACAGCTTCACTGGAAATAGGTGTGGTTTTAGAAAATACGTATATTTAGTTTCTCTGAAAAGTATGTGGATTTCCCATGCACTAGGGAGCATGTCTGGATTCTGATCGTTATTCACCAGTAGAATACTTGTAAAATAAATCCACTGAACACGTTCAAGCTATGTGCTCTTCCTGTGTGAAACTTCAGGCGTGATGTAGCTTTCAGTGAATGATTAGACTTGACCATGAGCCTGCTTCCATTTTGAAAATAATACCATCTGCCATTCTTTCATAGTGTGCTTGTTCCTCTATCTTTGTAACTCTCTTGATGACTACATTGTTTTGATATGCTAGGCCAGTTAAGCTGCAAAAATATAGTTTAAAAATAGCTGTATGATTTTTAAAATGATTTTTTAAAACTGGAGGAGCACAGAAGAAAAAATTGTTTATATATGGTTATAAATCTATTTCTGTAGTTTTATTTCTGGTAAGCTGAAGCTATCTGATACACTAGAGTAGCACAAAAAGGAAGACTTGTATAAGTATAGATACGGAGTCATTTCAGGCTGTGGACAGGATGATCTTACTGGCATGTCTTTGGGTCACTGAAACAAGCAGGATTTGTTTTGGGGATTTTTTTGTTTGTTTTTTCTCTGTAGCATTCTTCTATCAACCTATTTTATTTTGAGAACAGAATTTCTTTTTCAGTTTCTTCCTCCTTCAATTAATTGATGTCTTTCATGTCTAGACATCAGTTAGGCTGTAAAACAGCAGTACAGTAATGTACAGCTAAATGCAGACATTCAAAATGTGAAATCTGTCAGTCCGTCCCCTGGGCACAAGTCTATGCCTGTTCATGTTAGAACAACGGCCACATGTCTTATTAAATCAGGTATTCTTTGTGCAGCCCATGTACTGTGGATTTGCTCTGCTATATACTGCATGAGCTCCACTGTTGTGCTTGTGCTGATAAGAGTTCCTTCCCCAGGCTGCAGTGAAAACCAGCAGCTCCTGTTGTGCGTGGTAGCTATAGACTTGAATGGAAGAGAAACGAAATCAGAGGGTTGTAAGAGTCCTATATTATTTAAATATTCATTTTCCACATTCTCAAACTCTACCAATCTAGAACTTGCAGACTACATGTTACCTTTGGGATTGACAGGCAGCACTGACCAGTAGAAAGCTTCAAATGTCGGTACCTCCATTTTCCTGCCTTCCTCCAAAGTTCAAGCTGTGTTTCTTCAGGAGATGGCAGCAGATGATACAGAAATTGTAAAAGTCAAAGACTGTCCTACAAGACTGAAGAGAAAAAAAATTAAAATCCTTATTTCTGTCCAACAGTTACTCAGTTAAATAACAGAATGATCAAGCCTTTTGCATTATGATGATACAGATGGTACTGAGTAAGATTTTGAACTTTTTGTGTCCTTTTGACGCAAGAGAAGTACCTTCTAGACTAAAGGAGGATGGTAAAGTACAGTTGAAAGTGAATGAACAGTTTTATTTCACCTGTTCTTGTTTCATAATTGCAGTATATCAATAGACATTTTATACTAATTACAATAGAAGAAACACCAGTGAAGTCTTGTTAAAATTTTGGCATTTTTACCCCTTTTAGTCTTGGAAACAAACCAGCCTATGTTGGAAGGGACCTCAGGAGGTCACCTACTCCAACCTCCTCGTTGAAACAGGGACCAGGTTGCTTAGGGTTTTGTCCAGTTGACTTTGAAAATCTCCAAATGCATCATTTTCTCAGATTCCCTTCTGAGAAACTTGGTCCAGTGCCTGACAGCTCTCAGGGTAAAAAAATGTTTTCTTTATGTCAAGTTGGAGCATCCTGTGTTTTACTTTATGACCATTGTCACTTGTATCTGGCATAAAGAGCCTGGCTTTGTTTTGAGATGGAAGTCTAGAAGAAGAAACTAAGGAACTGGACAGAGAAAATTCTTCAGAGATTTAGTTGTTAAGGAGCTAGATCTGTAATATTCATCTTGCTTTCACTCACAGAGTCTTCTTCTAATGTCAGAAAACTCGAATTGTCTCATGGAAACACAAATAAATGAGATATAAAGGACATCTCCTGAAAAGGCAATCAGAGCAAAAAGTGGAAATGTGACCTCTTCTGTTCTCTTTACAGCTTGTTGCTTGAGCAACATCGGGTCAGACATTTATTCTGTTTTCCCAATTTATAAGATTACTTATGATAAGTATTTTATCTGTTTATTTGTTTAATGTCCAAAATTCTGGATAAGGATCAAGGCCTGAGTTCTTTACAACTCCTGCTTTTTCTGAGTTAAGAAAACAAGGAAGAAAAGCGAGAAGGAAAGGTCAGGAAGGAGGGATAGCGGCAAGGAATGGAATGATGCAATTGCATATACTTGCTATATGTGTAATTGGCATGAATTTTCCATTTATTTATTTTTTTTAATTTAAAAATGATTAGTTTTGCTTCCCATAGTGTGAAAGAGGAAATTAAATAAAGACTGAAAAATTCCATGGTGCTCTGCAAAACGGGAAGTTATGAATAACCGCTAAAGCAACCTTAGCCTCTGACGTACCCTATTCTGAAACCCACCTACTTTGTTACCTTGCGGAATGCTGTAGTCTTGATCAGCTGCTGAGAAAGCAGATTTTGCCCTCAGTGTAAACTATTATTATTTTAAGTTCTAGTAAAAGGTGGTCTTCCTGTAGTTCTCGTTTATACTTACCCTAAATCAAAGAGGATATTAAACCTGATCTGGAAAGCTTACTTGTTGTGATGCATTTCTTTTATAACAAAAAACCCTGCCTTTTTGTTGTTGCTGTTGTTATTGTGGCTTTGTTTTTTGTTTGGTGGGGTTTTGGGGCTTTCTTTTTGTTTGTTTTGTTTCTTCTTGTGCATCTGTGTGTGTGTGTTAGGAGCTTAGCTTGGTCATTCTTGTCTCATGGAGCTCTTGAGAGGCAACTCATAAACTGGTGTACACATCGATGGCATTATAAAATAACTAAACTCTTAACTATTTATGCTAAGGAAAGATAAATACTTCCTTCAGAACATGTAGAACTGGCGAGTAAAGATTTTAGAGTTGTTTATTTCTTTCATTTTGTTTGTCTGCGTGTTTAAGCAAAGATGGGAAGAAATGAAAGGGGAGATAAATAAACTGTTCTGATTGCGTGCTGGAGGGGTAGTTTAAATAACAGTATAACATTTTTCTCCTCTTCTAAAGCTACAGATTTTTTTGAGAAACTGCAAATGTAACGAACATCTCTTATGCTATGTTGGTTCAAATCTTACCTTACTGTATTATCAATCAATGCTCTCAACTTTGCTGCCTGTCATTTGACCTATTTTACTACTTCTGTTCCATCAAGATTCCACTGCAGCTAAGGAAATTTTGGAGGACACATATTCAGAAAATCACTCGTTACATATTGCTATAAGTATTTGGAATATTCTGCAAATATTGTGGAGTTTACAAACAGTGATAGCCACACAAGCATTTTAAAATTAAAGCTATTTGAATAATCATTGTGTGTAAGCCCACATCCATGCAATTGGAGTGGATCTGATTTATAGAGTATTCAGGAACCTTTCCAGGATGCCTTTGATATCTCTCTAGTGAAAGACACTTTGAAACACTTTATTTCACACTTCCAGAACTTCTGTAAGACTTACTAAAGTCCCACTAAATGAGCTTTGGGAGATCCTAGGAGAATGATTCGTCAAGATGGAGCCATAATGAAATGTGAAGTTTTAAAGTCGACGATTTAACTAATTCAATTAGGGTATGTGTAGCATTCACTTGTGGTGTTTGATGAAGATTTTAATGGAAATAGAGTTATTTTGAGCAATCTATTGGAACTAATTTTGTTTTAAAGGATGATTTGTAAAGAAGGGCTTGAGATCACTTGAATGCAAGGTTTAGGTGGTACTGAGATAACCCTAGGCTGACGGTAGCCTGTAGCCATACAATTCTGGAAACTGAGGTTGAAATCAGACATTGCTACATGTTGAAGTTGTCTTTAACTTAGCACCCATTTGAACTGACCACAAAATTGTTGTTCAGCTAAACGCAATTACCAGTCATTTTAGCAGAAGGCAGTGGGAGAAACGCAAGCTGTAGTGCAGATTTTAAGATTATGTGAATTAAAGCTGCTGCAGTTGAAACAGAGGCTGATTGCTGGGAGAGTTGTGATTTTCTGCATTTTGGAAAGAAATGATTATGAAAAAAGCCAGAAGAAAGCGACAAAGATTGTGTTATAGCCAGATATACTTACTAAGCAAATTTAGCCCTTCAGGGTAGAAATTGTGCAAAATTAAATGCTTGACATTATATGCAAGGCAAATACCACAGTAACTGACTATACTAACCAATTAATCTAATTATCTTTCTCATGGCTGATATGTAAGACCATGTATTTTTAGACCATTTTATCTCATTAGTGGTTATTGTAGATCCTCCAAAATCTGACAGAATTCCAAACTGTTGACTTCCTTGAGTTTGTCAATAATTTTCTGTGTTGACAAAGCAGATTTAGAAGTTCCGAGACTTTAAATGCCAAAAGAGAAGAAAGGAACTTGGTCTTATAGCCCACTCCTACATTTTTTTTTTTTTTTTTAGCTGAGTTTGTGATCTTTATGCTTGGAATTGCTTGTACTGCCTAAATATATTTCTCTGCATTACCTTCTTATTTTGACCTTGTGTAGTTTTCATTGTTTAATAATTAGATCCACTGAGGTTTCCAAATGCCAGCATCCTGTAATCCTTCTAATGACTGTAAAGTCTTCCTCAAGAGCTTGCAAAATTTACTCTTTGAAGAATCCATCCCTTCCAAAGAAAAGAAAAAAGTCCTTCATTGTACTTGCCCTACATCTCTACTTACACATGGTGCTTAGTTACAAACAGGATGCAGACTACATATTCCTGAGAATTTTGTAGAACTATGTTAGAAGATTAGAATGGTAATAACTTGTTCATTTTTGTTGTGTAAGGAGTGGCAAGTATCTAAGATACCCTCAACAGTTTGCATAATGAATGCTTTTTTGGCCAAAGTGTAGGCTGATTGGATTAAAAATTAATTTTTCATTGTAGATCTCCTAGTAGATATTATTAGACCATGTTGCTCGTTTGAATGATGATTTTAGAGTATTATTAGCAGTAATTATTTCATTTTATTGTGTGGGGTTTTTTGTTTTGTTTTTAATTGGCAGCAGCTAATGATGGATTGCTGAGTTTAAATCTCTCTGTATCAGTACATATCAAATCTAGATAGGCCAAATTATTTCTTATCTAAAACAGAAACAGTGCAACACTTTTTACTAGGTTCAAGTCTTTCCCTTAAGCTTTTATGGCAGAGTTAACAATTGACCTTCTCCCTTTTTGAGGAACAAAGACTACTTCTGTTTTTAAATTCTGGAAAGGTGTTAGACCTTACTCGATTCACTAATTAACGCTGTGGCTGGGTGTCTGTGATGGTGATGGCATAGTGAAAACTGCCACAAGTTCTCTTCAAGTTTGATAAGCATTTGGAGTAAATTTACTTGGAGTAAATGTCTGTTGCGTGTTCAAGCATTTGTTTGCTACACTTCAAATTTGTGCATGAATTCATACAATGCCACATAGTAATCATGAAATACTAATCACCTATTTACAAGGATAAATGGCGAGGTCTTTCATTTCTGCAGTTGGAATTAAAAAAATCACCACTGCCACCACCCATTGAAATCACAGGTCACAGGTGAAAGCTAATGGACTTCGCAAGATTTGAATAAACTACACTTTCACATATCCAAGTTACTTTCTAGAAGTTTCTGCCTTCTAGAAAATCAAAACCTACTTAGAAGCACAGAATAGTTTGGGTTGGCAGGCACCTTAAAGATCATCTAGTTCCAACCCCCCTGCCATGGGCAGGGACACCTCCCACCAGACCAGGTTGCTTCAAAGCCCCATCCAACCTGGCCTTGAAGACCTCCAGGGATGGGGCATCCACAACTTTTATGGGCAAACTGTTCCAGGGTCTCACCACCCTCACAGTAAAGAATTTCTTACTATCTAATCTAAATCTCCTCTCTTACAGTTTAAAACTCTTACCGCCCATCCTATCACCACATTCTCTGATAAAGAGTCCCTCTCCATCCTTTCCCTGTAGGTTACCCTTAGGTACTGGAAGGGTCTATAAGGTCTTCCCAGAGCCTTTTCTTCTCCAGGCTGAACAACGCTAACTCTCTCAGCCTGTCTTCATAGGAGAGGTGCTCCAGCCCTCTGATCATCTTCATGGCCCTCCTCTGGACTTACTCCAACAAGTCCATGTACTTCTTATGCTGGGGGCTCCAGAGCTGGACATAGTACTTAAAGGCTATCAATTTCATCTACTTACTTCTCTGTCTAATGACAGTTTATTCTAATTACTAGCTGCCTTCCTACCTGGTTATCAGTTATTTCATTCTTTCCTTTTTCCCCTCTTTGATCTAACGTTTTCCATTGTTTGCCAATACTAGGCCTTAATATGCTTTAGCAGACCATAGAAATATCCTGATAAATCTTACCATTTTCCTTTTAACTTTTTGTAGTTGCTTGTTGACATCTGAATGCAAATGTAAAAGCTAGTGACTTAAATTTCAAAACCACATAACCACTCCTATTAATTTCAATGTGAGAAATACAGCTAAATTTTCCAAGTTGACATTGAAAATCAGTCTTTCTGACTGTATAAAATTTCAAAAGTTCCTGTGCATATGGCACTATTCCAGATTTTAAGAAATAAAATCACCTAAAAATCAACTTTCCTTTTCTCTTCCATCCCATATCTCTTTTTTTTCTTGAGAAAGTCTCCTGTGTTCTGGCTAGTTGATAGTTTTGAAAGGTCTGCAGTTTCCTGACCACGCTTTGAGTAGCTTTTGATAGGACTATCAATTGCTTTCATTCCAATTAAAATAAAGTAACAAAAAAAAAGTCAAATAAAGATCACTTTTAGTAATCCATACTCATAGATATGAACAAGTATGGCATGATGATTCTTTTAATATATCCAGGACTAATTAGGCTATCACTTTAGCTTTGAATGATCCAAAAGAAACACTAGACCGAAACCAGAATTATTGATGCGTTAGCCTTTGAAAAAAGGAAAGCCTAAGTCTTCGTGCAAAGATCACACTGTGTTTAGAGCCCATTTATTTAAATCAGTGACAAAAAAAAAATCCCCATAGTTTTCAGTGCAAGAAAGTGCTGATTCTTATGGGAAGCCTTCTCTATTTGTTGGCGGAAGAGCAAAACCTTAAATCTGTGGGGGAAAAAATACCTTTCAGCAAAGTAATAAAGAGCTCTGGCACTGGTTCTCTGAGCTGGCCCTGGAAAGAATCACATTTGTATTGTGAGCCTTATTACTATTTTGGGGGATAAATACATTTCTTTTCCACTTTTGAATAATTTACTTTCTTATTTTATAGTAAAAGGCGTTACTGCCGAAGTAGTGTGAACATAATCTACTGCAATTAGCTAGCTAGATAACTTATGCAGTAGACCCAATGAAAACCCTAGATCATTTAAAATGTACCGAGACTGCTTAAAAAAGCCTTACAAATAATTTTATAAGTTATAAAAGTAGTTCAATGCAGAGTTATTGTATGCTTTTGTCTGCTTTCATCCCAGTGCTTTCTAGCCCCATCTTTAAATACAGCATGACAGTAACTCCTCTTTTTTGAATTAAGGAAACATTCTCCTGCGCAACCTATTTGGGAGATTTCTGTTCTGAAGATGGATGTGGGTTCTGATACTGGATTTTGAAGAAGTTGTTGTGCCCAGTGTACTCTATATATGGCTGGGTAAGAGGGAAGGAGTATTACATTGTACACAGAACAAAAAAATTCTTGACACGCAGAATGGACTGTTGCATGTTCACATTATGCACCCTACAAATCATCTTTGACACTTTGTAACTTTAAATAGCTGTTTCTCAGAAATCTCTGTCTTGGTGCTTTATATGGCTCTCATTACTATTGTTCTCAGAGCAATTGCAGAACATTTTTTCACCTCCTAGCATTCCTGTGGGGTAGAAAACTAGTATCTCCACTTTAGAGCTGGCTTCAGACTGAACATAATTGGACCATTTGTCCAATCTATAGTCATCTTCTTAGAGGAGGTCTACAAGCATGGATTCAGTCTGGTGCGAGATACCCTTGTGGCTGATCATTAGACTGCCCATCTCGCCTCTAAATCTGCTGGCTCCCATATCGCTCAGGGGCTAAGAACTTTCTAATTGTTTTTGTATTGAAAGAATAAATCTTTCATAAATATTTTAAGATCTTTCGCTCACTTATATTCTCATCTTTGGGCTCTGTGTGTATGAGGATCTAGCTCGGAAGAAGGCTAAGCATGCCTACTTTTCAGAAGGCCTTAAAGCTTTTTGGGGCATTGGTCATTCAAAAATAATAGAAAGCCTTCTAATTTTCTTAGGCTGTACACTCTGCCTTTAGGATCCTGGCCCACCATGCAGGGAAGGGCTGTTGTCCTTCCTGAAATCTTCAAAGTGCTGCTCTGGAATCCCTAAAAAAAAAATCCCTTCTTCTGTAGTACTTCTATGAAAAATGGAAAGAAAGTGTAAAGAATGGAAAGAAAGAAATTTAAGGCCAAATGAATTTTCCTGGTTTGTGGGGAGGGTAACAGCTTGTCTTCCTTCTTGAGAGACTTATTATTAAATGTGAATTTCAGTAATTGCACTATTAAGAAAAAATCGTATGAGCACCTTTACTTCAAATGCTACCTCTTTACCAAACCTGTTTTCATGAACGATGTCTTCTTAGTGTTCTTTGACAGAAGAAATGCTTTAGGGGAAGGTGAGATTTTCTCTCTTGTGTCACCTGATTCTCCTTCATTAGCAGGATCTTTCCGTCTTAATCCTACAATCACTTTCTTTCCACTTCCTGTATAGAAAGTTATTTGCATCAGAATTGCTGAGTAAGGACACCTCAATTTATAGTAGAATGTTATTTATGCTGAAGATATTAACGCCAGCTAATATTCTTGTTTCTTGTTCTATTTTTCTTCTGTATTCGATTTTTGGTAATTGGCCCGACTTGTGTCCCACTATGGGAACTTGGCAGAGAGAGAGGGATATAGAACAGAGAGAAAGATTTGTAGGTGGCAGGGACAGCTTGTGTATGTGGCTGCATATGTATGTGAGCTGGCATAAAGCAAGGCTATGTGGCTGGTAGCTGTTTAACTATTACTGTATATAAATCCTTATCTATCTGAGATTGTGACCCAAGAAGGGCAGAAGATATATTTACAGGTGCCCCACTGGCATTTGATTTCTGTACAAGAGTGATCAGCATGCACTTAATTACTTCCCCAGAGATTATATCCATGCAAGGGTGAATCATGCAACTCTTGGGTTGACTCATGGCTGGAAAAAATGGAGTTAGCACAGTCCAAAATGGCATGGATTTGTGGTCTCAAGGAGAAAAACAAAACGTATATTTACACAACAAATGTAGGTAGTGAAGGATTTGCTGTTCAGTCCTTCTTATAATGGTGAAGGGAGGACATTTTTCTTAAAAGAAAAAGGCAACTTAAATTGAAATTGAAAGTTAATATATTGCCATTCCACCTCTAGTTGTGATCTTGCTTGATCTGGTAAGTTAAACGGGGTAAGTGCATGTGACGTTATTAGACAAAAACGAGGCAATAGAGGACAGATTATTTTAATTGCTCAGAGGAACCCTTCCTCCTGAGTCAGAAATAAAGCTGCGTCTCTACATGGTGTCAATGGCAATATGTTGTTGGTGAATTTGCCTTTGAATAGCATCTAACGCAGAAGTTGTGATGATCAGTGGTTATTAGAAACCAAAATGACCTTTTTTTAGGACAAGTGCTTTGGCTGCATCCAGTTTTTGGTAAGTGCTTTGCGTCTGTTCCAGGTTTTCTTGTAGTTCCGAGTGGAAGTGTTGTTTTCTTGTTTCTTTGCCTAAATCTGTTAGGTAGTGGTGTTTTCTATTATATTTTGGGTTCCATCTGAGAGGCAGCTCATTTAAAGCGGTGGGGGGAAAGCCTCTACAAGAGACGGATATTTGAGGCATCCCACTGAAATCCATTTGTAGGGAAGGCACTAAGTTCATTCAAAAGTAATTCCTTTATTAGGGGTATTACTGACTTTAAGATACTCTCTTTCCAGTTGGAATGGAAAGCCACTGGAAAGGAAAGAACCGGTGTGTTTTGAGTTCCACAAATAGTATTGCATGCACGGGGTGTTAAATGGCTACTCGTGCTACCGTGAGAATTTTCAGCCACGGGTTTGCGGGTGGGACAGGGTGTTTTGGACCTTCGCCCCCATATAAGTCAGAGTGGGTTAGTTTCTCCAGGTTGTGGCAGTTTCCGCAGTGGTTCCTGAGGGGCGTTTTTTGAACTCTGCATCTCTTGTTTAACATGGCAGCTCGGAGAGTCCGGATACACTTAACATGTACTGCATTCAGTTCACATTTCGTTTTAAAGAAGTCATTTTTGCTCCCTGCGGAAGCTTCAATTCTAGAGGGCCAAACGACGGGCATCATTAAGGCAAGCGGTGGGATACCAGCGGAGCACTTCGGTGTTTCCGCCACCGAGGATTTTGCAAATCCTAGCTTGATTAATCTGTTTAAACATCTGTGCATCCTCTCGTCCGGGCAACTTATCCCCGGGTATCTCTTTCTCTTCCTCTGCCCGCCCGCCCTTGCCCGTATCTCCCTGCTCCCTAACGCCTCCAACACGAACCGCAGCCCCTTCTGCCCTTCCCCTTCAACGCTCGCCCACGGTGCCGCCCGGTAACCGACGCTTCAGCGAATGATATTGTCCTCCTTGAAATGCAGCTCACAGTCGCGTTCCGTAGCGGAACCGCAGGGCAGAGCCCACGATATTGAGAAACCGGCTGGAAGCGGGGGCCCGGAGGACGGCGGCGCCGGCTGCTCCGGGAGGGGAGGCTGCTCGGGCGCGGGCGGGCGGGCGGCGAGCCCGGCTCCGTGTCACCGAGCCACCCTGCTGCCACCGAGCCACCCTGTTGCCACCGAGCCAACCCCGCTGCCGCCCCCCCCGGCCCCCGCCGGGGCTCCCCTCGCCTCGTCCCCCCACTTCCCCAGGCAGCCGGCTCCAGCTCGCCTCCTTGACGTCATGTCTGTAGCAGCCCGGGCTCCAGCAGGCGCAGTGAAGGCAAAGGCAGCGCCTTAAACTTTCCGATCGAGTCCGCCGGTTCCCGACGCCCTGCGCGGGGGGCTGCGTGCAGCCGCCGCAGCTGGAACATCTGGAAGCGTTCAGTGTGTCTGTCTGTCGGCGAGAGGGAGAGAGCGGGCGAGCTTGAGGGAGGGGAGGGAGTAAGGGGCTGGGACTGTGCTCTCTTCCTCTGCAGAAACAGCTCCCTGCCAACACAACGCGCTCAGAATGGCTTTGAAGAGGAGGAGCAGCAGCGTTTGAACATCTCTCTCTCTCTTTTTTTTTTTTTTTTTTTTTTTCTTCCTTTNNTTTTTTTGCCTCCTTTTCTTACTCTTGTAGTTGGTGGATTTTTAAAAAGACATTTAACCCTCAGAGGTTTGTCCTGGATGCTTTTGCTTTTTCCTTTTTTTTTTTTCTTTTTTTTTTTTTCCCTTTCCTCCCTCTCTCTCGTTTCCCCCCTTCCTGTTCTTTTTTATGGTTTAACAGCCAGAGGTGCTGTGCTAAATTCTTGGAAGGGGCCCGGATGTACTGAGGATGCATTGCAATTTCACTAAAGGAGGCAGTAGTGGAAAGGATCAGTTTTTGGTGTTTGATGCAATAATGGGAATCAGGTAATAATAAAAGGGGAAATTCTGCAGCTCCATTCTTCCTTGAATTTTACCAAGCCGATTTTCGGAGGGATTAATCTGGACTCGTTTTAAATGGTCAATGAAAACAAGAGGATGTACATTCCAGAAGAAAACCATCAAGGTAAGCCTGAGATTTACCTCCGAGGATCTAGCAACCCTTCTCTCCCCTACCCTTTGTCCGTAATATCTCCGTTCAATCCAGCCGCTGCTGCCACAGCCAGCGGCAGGCGGAGGGGCAGGGGCAGAGGACAGCCAGCCTCTGACACTGCTTCCCATTTGGAGCTCACAGCTCCCCTCAGCTGGCTCTGCTGCGGGGAGACCACCCCAGCCCCTCAGGGAAGGGGTGCTTCGGAAGGAAAACCCAGGCAAAGAAAAGTTGCTTTAAGTCACCATCGTCGCCTTCTGAGGTGGAGGGGCGAGGAGGGGCGCCCGGCGAAGGGGCTCCGCGCTGTGGCCGGGGGCAAAGCGAAGCCGCCCAACAGCCCGCTCCTCCGTCTCAGAGGGAGATCGACTTGCAGTGCGGCCAGAATTAGTGGATCTTTCGCAATTAATATCGTCCCGGTCCTCCTAACCCCCATCTGGGTACGGCTTCGTAAGGCACCGGGAGAGGAGCCCTTCCCTTCCCTTACGCTATTTCTAATCTCTCACACGAAAGGGGAGGAGAAGGGGGAATTATCTATTTACACGCATATACACCCTACACGCGCACGTACTGGGAGAATAAGGGACACCGGGGAGTGCCTGTATGAAAATTAAAGTTGTGTTTTACTTGGGGCAGTGATTTCTCACCGAGCTCCTCTCGGGATCGTTCGCATCATGGATACCAACCCATGCTGCTGCTCCTCGGCATTAGCAAACGTCCCCCGCTATTCCCTGTAGTAAAACTTTGTTTGTCCAAACTCCAGAAGCCTTACCCCCCCCTCCCCACCTCCTCCCCCGCCCAACCCCGATCTG
>VXAK01004281.1:140424-159795 GCA_013399435.1 Arenaria interpres | reverse complement strand
CGCCCGTGGCCATGGACCACCTGCTTTGGTTGGGAGGGGGGTAGAGGAAGAGGGGGCAGCGGCCTGGAGAGGGTGCCCACCCCCAGTGAGCTCCCCAGGTGACTCCTATTCCTGATGTCGGCAGCTGAAGGTGCAGCTGGGGAGGTGTATTAGCAGCCCTTAATGGTGGAGGGACAGCGGGCTTCAGAGATAACACCACCCTCCTTCTGATTAAATGCAGATTAAAATGAAAAAAAAACACCACCCAAACACCCCCCACCCCCCCCCAGCCAAAACCTCAGCACCCTAGCCACTCTATCGAAATGAGGTGGGAGGGGAAAGGAAGCAGCCCCTGATCCAGAGTGCTCCTTCCAAGTGGGAGCAAGTCCGCAGCACATGCATTCAGCAGCCGTAATTGGGCTGCTCTCCTGGACCAGAGCTGATAAAGTGGACGAAGAGCTCAGCCTCCATAGCAATATGCCAACGCTATGGCAACCTAAATCCAGCTCCCTCCTTATCAGCTGCAGTGATTATATAATTGGAGGAACAGTTTTGCATCTGTCTCTTGATGCGGATTGTCATTACTCCCAGGTGAAAGAGCAACTTCTAAAGCAAACAGAAAATCAGCCAGGTGGAAGAAAGTTCTGTTCCCTGATAGTGCTCGGGCTGCCATTTATTTACGATCTATTTTTGTTTTGTGCAAACAGCACCCGAAAGGTTAAATTGATTAGTAGTCAAGAAAACCTGGTGACAAGGAGATGGGAGCAAACCAATCACCGTGTGGAATGGAGTAATTAAAGCAACCACAGACTCCCACTTACAAGGTGGAGGTAAAAGAGATGAGTAGAAGGCAAAGCTGTGTCTGTGGTACTGATTTGCTCCTTGCTTATAAGAGGAAAGATTGATTTGGGTAAGCGCCTTACTCTTGCATCCTCCTTAGTTGCTGGCAGCAAGGTGAATGTTCCAGGTACTACCAATGCGAGACAAATTTTAGATGTCTGCTCTTCAAACGTGAGTGATGTGACTAGGCCTCTGCCAGCAGCTGCCTTCTGCACATGTCTGCTCTCTGTTAGCCCCTTTTCAGCCTACCTGAACGGCCTTACGCTCAGGAGTCTGGGCAGCAGGGAAGCTGGCGTAATAGTGGCTTACTTAAAAATAAATCAAACCTGCTGGAGGCCACTGGCTAGCTTATGACAATTATGGGGAAGAGGAATTGTATTTGAAAGCGCTTTGTAGACTTCTTAACTGCTGATTTGGGTAGGTTTGTAAGAGACTTGTTTTATGCTTTTGAGTGTGATCTTTGTACCCTGAAAATCTTTCACCCTGAAGTTAGAATTTTCAAGTTTTTTTATTATGGTAAATGTGAGTCAACTCTGTTTTCATTGCAGTCTCCTATTGCACAAAGAAAAGGGAACTGATAGTATTATTTGTTGATGCTGAGATACTTTTCAATGTTTATTTTTGCTACACAATGGAATGCATTTTTATAAAAATTAATTATTCATTGTTACCATGAAGCATGTGTTTATCTAGAAAATTTTAAAAAGCCGCTTGCTAGACATCAGAAAAAGCTTTCAAAACTAACTGCATCACATTTAATGCACATGTGGGACTGGGTGGAATCCTAGATGGGCATCTTTAATGTGTTCCCTCATAATATTTTGAAAACTTGCACCCGTAATATAAAATGGAAAATCAGTTTGCAAACCCACGTTTTCCAGCCCTCTCAAGGGAGGGAGCGGAATGAGTCAACCTGGCCTCTGGTGTTCCAAGTTTGAATCTCAAGCGTAGTTTAACCATCTAGTTAAATTTCTCTGCTTGCGATTCTGGCGTTCGGCGGGATCTTTCCTAGCGAGATTTGGTGCCCAGCCAGGAAATTAAACAAACCCGGTAGTTTTGCTGTGTTTTTCGGTTCCAGGGATGAGGTGGAGGTGGGAGGGAGAGCGGGTGGGGGTCCCGGTACTGCCTCTCCCAGAAGGTGGCACTACAGGGCTGCGGAGCCAGGAGTCCTGGCGATGCTCCAGAGGGGTTTGGCAAGAAGACACTTCTCGGTCTGCTTCATCCATCCCCTGCTTTTCAGGAGGAAAGGCCAGGCGTAGCACTAATAGATACGTATCTACCCCGGAATGAAATTCATTAGGATTGAAGAGCCCCTGGTAGGTCACTTACCCCATATAGTAACTATCCTCTGAGTGAAAAGCCATTTCTGATACCATGTCTGAACTACCCTTCCTTCAATTTCATATAATACCTTTGGGCTTTGTCCTTATTGCATATTTTGAACAGATTTCTACCTGCTGCTTGTAAAAAAGAACCCCCTCAGGTATTTGTCAACCATAATTAGGTCTTCTTGCAACCTCCTTTTCTAACCTGCACATACTCTGTTCTTGAAATCTTTCCCTGTAAGACACTCTTTTCATAGTCCTTGTATCTTTTGTATCTGTTAAATTAGGAACTAATTAGTATTCCTTTTATTTCTCAGAAGCCTATTGATAGTGAGAGGGTCAAGTCACGAGCATAGTCCCTGATGCATTTTTCTGACCTGAAGTGAGAGTCGAACCCACAAATATTCCCCTTAACTTTGCAGGTATAACTACAGAGATGATTGTGTACACTTCACAGCTGATTTCAGTTGAATGGTTGAAATCTGGCTCATGCTGTGCTACAAGACGAAACCATTGGAGATATGGACTATAATTTATTGGATGTTTGCTTTAATTTTCTGCTCTATTTTCAGAATACCAATTTTATTTCCTGTATTTTTTTGGGGACAGTGCTTTTACATGTAGGAGAAACCGTGCTCTTTCCATGGTGACAAAGTGATCGGATTAGGAAACTGAGTCTTCATTTTTGAGTATTTGTTCTTGTGTTCTCGTTTTGCTGTAAAGGTTTGTCAGAATAGGTTTTAGTTGTGGTGCATAAAAAATACCTCTAAGTGGTTTGAAACAGCTTATCTTCAGGATTTCGGGGAAAAAAATCTGAATCACTGTTTTAAAATGCAGCACTAAAATTCCAGCCTCCACTGATTTAACAATAAACATTTGTGTTTGTAAAGTATGATCTTCTGCCTCAAGGTACTTGCAACATTCATTAAGTGTTAAGTGTTTAATTCAATATAATATGAAATAGCAGTGTAATACAAAAATATTTCATATAATGCTATATACCGGTACTTAAATATTCTGCATAAGGCAGTGCACTGCATTTACTTGTGAAAGTTAGCAGCAGAGTCTTCAGAAAAGTATTCAAGTGCTTTCATCCATTTCCTACCCTTAAAAGGACTATTTAAGTATCCTGCTGAAGGCATGGAATTTAAAGTATATACTTCTGAAAGATTTTCTTTGAAATTATCTTTAGTTGTGGAGACCGATTTGGGTTAGGTCATCATCAGCGTTCCTGCTGACTGGCTCTTCCTGAAGTTTGTGAGTTTTTGCAGCCATGAACGCGTACACGTAAAGACCTAGCTGGCACGTTCTGTGCAACCATGACACCCTTAGCAACCCACTCTTGGTTGCATCTCTGCTCTGCAATCGAATATGTTTTGCGGGTTACATCTGTGTAATTCACCGCAGCGCATGTGATGCATCCTTGCCACATGGAATTAATTTACCCTACCAAGATATTTACGTTGAATTATTTGTCCTCGTCTTTCTGTTTTGTTTCCTCAAAACGCTTAAATTTAGAGAATGTATCGTATAACTGCAGTATTACCACATATGCTTAGGTTTGGCTTGCTTGCTTTCAATTTTGTGGAAAATGAGTCTACATCCATGCTTAAAATAGAATTCATCTGAATGGCAATCATTCTAAAATTTACTTTTTGTATGTGTGTGCGCGAACTGTCATCTTTGTCATTTGACTTGATAGGAACTGTCTTGTTTAACCCTTTTGGGGAATTAATTCAAGGGACAGACTCGGTGAAGCTCAGGAACAGAAAATACAGGATCTCTTCTGAGCAAATGTGTTCTCTAAATTTATTGTCTCTCAACCAACATAACAGATGTGACTATGTGCAGTAAAAGTCTCTCTTAAATTATTGAAAACAACAAATCAGATCAACACTGAAGAAAGCTTTTACCAATGGCAGATATATGGCTTACAAAACATAATGTTATTAAATGGTTCAATTGCCTATCTTTTTTTTTTTTTTTAAGACTGTAGACAAACCCAATATATTTTTTGAGTCAATCATTATCTGAAATGCTGCTTTTTTATTTAGATGGTGGGGCTTAGATGAATATGAGAGAAATTATATTAATTAAAATGTTTATTACTGGATTTCAGCGTCATTAATTTTAAGAAAAGAAGACAATATTAAACATTCAGACATATTGGTTACCACTGAATACTTTTCCTTTTGATTTAGTTCTTCTATTACTTAACATAAAATTGGCATTTTTTTCTCTTAATTTTGTCAATGGAAGTTTTTTAAAAAAACAATTATTTACCACTTTTAGAAAATTTTTACTTACTTGGAATAAAAGCATCATTGTGCATTTAAGCTACTTAGGGAAGGATGGGGGAGGGGGAAAAATCCTTCTTTTTTTCTTATGGGAGAGGAAGCCACAGTCAGTCTTCTGTGCAGAGAGCACGGTGATGGGCTTATGGTGCTTCCACCAGAGAACAGATATAGTTTTAGGTGGTAGAGTAGTCCTGCTGGCAGCTCTGGAATACAACTGAAATTGTTGGATCAACTGGAATACAGCTGAGATTGTGTGATCACAGAGCCACCTGTTGCTATTTCAAGGTTGTCGTGGGATGAAACAGAGTGTAGTCTGTAGTATATACAAATCTTTGAAAGAGCCCTTGAAATGGTTCTGTCAGTTTCTAAGGATGGAAATAATGAGAGTGTTATAAACCTCATTAAGAACTTGAGAGAGAGATTCAGGGTAGTTCTCTTTCAGCTGGAAGAGTCACAGGTGTATCTGTACTGTGTATAGAGATTTCCAGAACAAAAGGCCTTGCTGAATTTCTCCCAGAAACTTAAATATAACATTAGATATTATATGGTTTTGATTGTTGAATTTGACAATATATTGGTGGTGGGGAAAAGAAAAGCAGAAAAGATTAATATATGTGTTGTAGAAGGTGACAGAATTTGATGGAATCACATTTTGTCTTTATTTTGTCATATTGGCAGTTGTCCAGATACCAAGGTTGAATTATTGTCGTCTACATCTGAGAAATTATTAGCACAGTTCATCTTCAAGAGAAGCTTAGATTGAGGGGAACCCAATGATGATGGCTTTGAAGCTGGTCTGCTCTGTATGTCACCTTCCCAGGCATCTCTCCCAGAAAGGATGTTTCTGGGAGACTCTGCTCTCACTGGTGCGTGTTTCACTGCAAAGAATTGCATTTCTAAGGAGCAGGCATTAAATAAAATCATAATGTGGGATAGAAGGGACCTGCAGAAACCAGTTCAACACCCTGCTCAAAACAGGTCTAATTAGATGAGGTTGCTTAGGGCCATGTCAAGTCAAATCTTGAATGTCTCCGAGGACAGAGCTTCCACAAACTCACTGGGCAGCCTGTTGCGGTATTTAACTACTCTCATGGCAAAAACCAACCAACCAAAAAAAAAAAACAACCCCAAAACCAACCACATTTTTCCTAGTATCTGCTCTGTATATTTAAATCTGAGATGTAATTTACATATGTCAGCCAATAGCTAAACTGCACCAAGTTTTTGTGTTTAATCAGACATAGTAGCTGTTTGTTGAAACTTTGAGATGGACGACTTGAAGGACTTTGCCTCAATGTATCACACCAGCTTTAGAGTAGTTTGCTTGGTTTTTTGGAAATATCATATTTTATAGGTGAGGTGTGACAGACCTGGAATCTTAATTGCTCTGATAGATACACTGAGGGGGTTGTTCTCCTGCCCTGTGCTAGAATACGTTTCATGCAGAATTGTGGCTGGAGAGGGAGACCGGCACGTATAATAATGAGGTAGTACAAATCTATCAGTTGTTCACTTTAATGTTGCAATACATGTTACATATCAAGCCAATAGATGAATCCTCCTATAATTTACAAACGTTTTACTGAATCTAACAACTTACTGTTGGGATATATATACCCACACATAAAATCACCATGGAATTGATGACTAGAGGGCTTGAATCCAAACAGGATGGGGGGTCCTAACTTTGATTTAGATTCCTTTTTTACTACTGACTAAGGAAAATGAGGAAAACTGTTAATGGATGATCTATGGGATGTTAGAAGCTTTTATAGGAATGCTAAGACTATGTATCTGTAGAGGAACTCTGCAATTTTCTTTTTTTTCTCTCTATGTGTGTTTTGTTTGGTTGTGGCTTTTTTTTTTTTTTTTAATCCCAGATATTAAATTCTTAATCGCAATGGCTGCTCAGCAGGCAAAATACCTAGAATCTGTAAAGAGAGACCAGCGAGTTGAATCTCCTTCAACAGCTGGGAGGAGTTATCAGAGTACCAGTTAAAGGCCTGTCCGCGGGAAAGGGGAGAAATGTGCCAGGTTAAATAACCTGTAAGGAAATAAAAGAGATCCACAGGACTGACCGTTCTCCTGAGCTAGGCACCAACAAATTTAGCACAGGTAAAAGGGAGGGAAAATTTGCATTTTTGATGAAAGACAGAAGATTAGAATAAGATAATTTTTAAGGGTGACTGGAGACTTAACGGTTTTCAACCCAGACCCAGAAAGGAGACCAAAAAAATTTGACTAATCCCATGGGAACTCACTTTGCATCTTGTACATAAATCTTAAGAGTTAATTGTTTTAAGGAAAATATTGTCTGAGATTCATCTAACCTTAAAGGATGCTTTACCATATGTTTAAAATATGCTTCTCTAAATGGTATTGTTATTTATCTTAAATTTTTCAAGTTTTCAGCCCATGATGTGGATGGTTGCCTTTGGGTATTTTGGAAAAAACAATTAAATATGACTGAACATGACATTATAATTACAAAGTAAATATGCTCTAATTGAGTAATTAACTCAACATTTCTTCCTAAAGGCATTGTAGGAACGAATTCACGTTACTGATCAGATTTCAGATTCTTTATTCCAAAGGAGAAAAAAAAAAGACTTCAAGTCTTCAACATGGCTGACTTCTTAAGATTCCTCAGTTTTTGAAATTTAATATGTATTTTGGATACATGAGATGTTCCTCTAACACTTCTTGTCAGATGAAATAATCTTTTATATATACAAAAAAAGTACCTGTGTCTCTTTTCTTGCAAGTCAGTCCGACTCTGTTAGGTACAAGCTATATTCTGCTTCATGCATTATTGACAAAAAGAATAATTCTGAAATTGAAACTTGTATGATTTGTCTGTTAGTAGTAGAGTCCATGAGTTTTAGATACAGAAGTGTTACAATAGACTGTGTGAGAAGCAATGGAATCCAGGTGAATCCAGGAATTAAAATTGATATTTGTTGAAGATAGAGGAAAATTAATTATTGCACATAAATGCATTACATAGTGTCTTTATGTTGAATTTTATGTTTAATACAGATCAACAAATATCAGGGAGCTAGAAGTTAAGACTGATATTCAACGCCAAACTTTCATGTGTTTTCTCTCTTATAGCTTTCATGTAGTTCACAAAAGAACATTTTCCATGCAGACCCCATATGTAAATGTTAGAAATTTGGATGTATTTAGGTATGAAGGGATCTGATTTCCTTGGGATGAAGTTAGCATATTGATAGCAGTTAACAAATTACGTCAAATAAGCCCAAATGCCATTAAGAAAAGAGAGGAAATCCATAGTATTCATTACTTTCTTGGGTTGTAAACAAATAGACTTGCATGCAGGGAGGAAAGCTTCATTTATGTGCTGAAATTCCCCTATGATACTTAAATCGCCTATTATTGCTGATTTAAAAATTGTATAAATGCACAGAGTGTTTTCAGGTGTAATTTAAATTTAAATTGGTGTCTTCAGAGAGAAGTAAAATGCATTTATAGAGTGAAAACTGAAAGTGATCAGGCTAAATTGTGGTCTTCTGTAAGACTGTATTCAGGAGCAACAGGTAGGAGTGAATTATACGACATTTTTACATCACTTCCACCTAAATTAAATTTGTAAGTAAAAAGCTGGAGATTTGCAGACATCAGTTAGGTTTGGTGCAGGAATTGTCAAAATTGAATTGTTAAATCAGTGAATGGCTTGAGTCATATCTTTTGTCTGTCAGATTTTCACTGGCTTTGGCTCAATTGCACAAATCCTGAGTGTGAAACGTTTGTTAACAGGTGTTTGGAATGTGTTAGTCCTGTATAGAGTCGTACACTCTCTGCTGAGCTCTGAAACACATTTCTCTACAGTTTCCTTGGAAGAGAACTGTTTGTTATTTGTTAGATGTAATGAAGCTTATTGTTTAAATGAGAAATGGGCAAATCCCAAATTCCTGGGAAGTTCATGAGGGACTTTGTTGATTCTGTGTTAATTCTGAATTTGTTTTTTGGATTTACATTATGACCAAAGGAGTTGTAGTTTAATTTTAATTTTGGATTTGAAAGCAAATGCAATAGGGACTGGAATATAGAGAGTATCTCTTGTCAATTTGGCCATTATAGCAAAAGTCAGAAATACAAGGAGAGTGAAAGATTAAGATGAACACGACTTGAAGGCTTTTATCTGTTTTAAGGCAAAGGGTGTCAAGAAAGATCATAAGAGATGAAAACTTGTGTCCTAATTCTCATGCAGTGATAAAAGCTGTTATGCGTGCCAGGAAGTCAGTCAAAAATAACTAGAGGTACTCTCTACTGACAGTTCCTAAAAACAACTAAAGTGTTTTAAAATAAAATAAAACGAAAAAAGTCAGATATCAAGCTTCAGAAAATTTGAGCATGGAGCTTTACGGGGGCTTGGCAGAATTTCCAGAGAGGTATCTTAGCGTATAGTCAAACTTCAAGTGCTTTAAAAAGGATCAAATCTTAAAACGTGAAAAATTCAACAAAATATTGCAAGAAGTTTTTAACGCTGATAATGCAACTTCTGTTACTTCCTATGAAACATTATGCTCAGACATCTTCTTAAGTGCTTTCAATTTGCCATGAGTTGCACAACTTAGAGCTTTTCTGTCAATAGATATGTATTTGACCAGAACATATGCCCTGCTGTCTTAATGCACAGCTTATATTGAAATAAATTTTCATTTGAATTGTATGATATGTATGGGTCAGCAGTTTTCTATCTATTTTTCTAGTACTTAGCGTTCTGTTTGAGAACTTTGCTGTTATCTTGTTTTGCCTTGATTTTGCTCTTATTTCACCAGAATACCTTTTTACTTTTATTTTGCGGTACGCATTTTTGAGACTTTGTCTTTTGTGCATTAAGCTGGTTTCTCATGGAGAACATTAGTGCATGGAATGCAGAGCTGGGTTTGAGTGTTGCTAAGGATGTCGGCATGTGTGCTGTAGGGCCAGAAGATGTACCATTCACGAGAAATATGGGTGGAGAAACCCTATGTAGAATCAATCCTACAAATATCGAGAGCAGGAAATATATTCTTATACCACGTATCAGTGGTGTGTTGATACTTCAAAAGGAATGTGATGTAAGCTCACCCAGATGGCTTAATATACTGGTGAATGTTATTACTCGTCTCCCATGTCAGTGTTGAAATACTATTTTCAAATACTATTTAAAGCTAGAATTAGTGTAGAAGATGGAAAGCCCCACTTGTCATCTTAGATTTTAAACCTCTAGTTTGTGCAGCTAGTTGTTTTAATAACAGTCTATAGTATCTAAACCTGATTCTGCAGCTACAAAATGCTGAACAGAGAGATTTAACAGATTGTCAGGTGCTATTTGGGAGATTAATGTAAAGACTAGAGTAGGGACATTTAGCGGATCAGTCTGTGTTTTAATTTATTTCTGTGTTAGGATGTAGACTTCCAGAAAGTCTGTCATACCTCCACAAAAGCTGTATTTCTTTCTTTTTGGAAGACTGGCAAAGAAATGTTTTCGTGAAGTTATCTACCTATGTTCCTATATATTTACATGGTCATTATCCCCATAGTATGAACATCTCCCAGTGTTAAACACTCTGTTGCTCTTCCCAAAATGCCGGGTCAATAGGCTTGGAAAATTAATTTTCTTTCTCTCCATTAACTATGTTTCGAGTGTACGCTTATGTGAAGATATTACTCTGGGAGATTCAGGCAAAGATATTAATATGGCATTTAATTTTAATGAGATGACTGTTATGAAATCGCGTGTAGTTACTGATGTCATCAAGCCTGTAACAGACACTGACAGGGCAGTACTGGTGGTTGTGGCTTATCTGTCTGGGTGTCAGCCAGGGAGATCAGCCCCTGCCCTGGTTCTCCTGACCGCACAAGCAGGTCTGAATCTTGTGGTATGGTCAGTACAACAGGTTGGTTCGTTGTACTGGTCCAACTGCGATGGTCAAGTGCAGGGCTCCCAATGGGCACCCCCATATAATTGTTGTCCCATGATTTGCACTATACCTTTTTCGTTTTGTTGACTCTCCTTTTCACTGCCTTTGTGCCTGCCTTCTCTGCCCAGTCTTCTCCAGAATAAATAACCCACCCCTAGTTACTTTCTTTTTTTTTTTTTTCCCCACTGGTCCCAGCTTTTCTACCCAAATTTGGTGGTTCTGATACTGGTACTCAGTAATCCTGGCCTTATTTGGCATTACTGACGCAGTTATCTGGGCACTGTTGGCCTTGCAATACTCCCCAACAAGACTCCAGCACTTTCTTTAACTGAAGTATGGTCGTCTCTGACTCAAGTCCCTCTTAACGGTGTGTGAAATCTGGCCATTCCTCACAGTGGTGCCTGTAACTCTGGCCAACTTCACACTTTGTTGTTACGTCCAGTAATTTCTCATGTCATATCCAGTAGTTTTCCATGTCTTGTTCAGTTACCCAGACCAGGACTGAGTCATCTGCATGCAACCCTAATACCAAGCATTCTGAGTAGTCTTAGCTTTGGCAAGTGAGTGCTGTATATTAATAAGTAAAGAGGATTCTCTTCTTTGTACTTACAATCTTTCCCTGGTGATCAGCAGTTTTATTGTTAGGAGTTGTACTGGTCAAAGAAGGAGGATAATATCTTAGATAACTGGAAACAAATCATCAGGCAGGTTTGGTCAGAGATCCACAGGTTTATGAGGAGTCAATGCAGAGGTCTTGGTGTGAACTTTGAACCTGGTAATTTATTAAGGATTGTGTGGTTTTTTTGAGCGTAAGTTGCAGAGATAAAGTGTGCTTCTCTTGAATGCAGATGTTACCATGACCAAATGTGAATCTGACAGAAAAGGAGACTGCTGTCTGGTCACGGGGGATGGCACATGGTAGCATGTGGAGGACACACAGTGAACTTGGTACTAACGGATATAAGAGGAATTATGCTCCCTTTTCCTCCCAACTCTGCACATACATATCAGTAAGCACTACCAGGGCTTGAATAGCAACCTAGACGTAGAGGCATGTCTGGTTTTATCTGCTATCCTTCCAGCGTGTGTATGATGGGACATTTTTATTTTCGTTTTCAAATGGTTGGAAAAAAATTATCTGTGCTCTGGAACCATTAGAATGTCTCAGAGATGTCTGCAGTTGCCTGGTGCCTACACAGTTATGTGTGTATGAGTGTGTGTGTGTGTGTGTATATATATATATAGGCAAAAGTATAATTTGCTTAGTGGATCAGAATGAATAAGTGACTGTGACTGGAAGGATCTAGCTGTGTTATGAAAGATTTGGAAAGAAATAGAAGGGCATGAAATAAGAGAGAAATGGTCTGTGTTTTTCAGGTTGTCATTCTTCATATAGTAAAACTAATCATTTGGATCATTTGGCATAGATTTCATTTTACCTCACTGTAGGTGCTCAAATTGTCTAGTTGGAGCTAATCATCTACAGTTCATGGGTAGTCAGTGGAGAGGAAGGTAGCCATGGCCACAAAACACTATGGATATCTAAAATAGGGGGGGTGGACTGCTTTTTTGGAGGTACTTAACTATGCCTTGGTTGTATAGATAAAGGTTTGATGAATAAGACTAAATGTCAGATTTTGGATTGCTAGAACTAGTTAAATAAATTCCATGTTCTGCATGTGTGTTGATTTCTAATTTTGGTTCTCAACAACAAAAGTGTAGTGTGAAGATAGATGTTATGTACCTATAATAAGTTTTTAGTAAGTCACCTGTCTTTCAGGTGACCTGTGTGAATGCAAATAGATTGAACGTGTAACTACTGCCTGAATGCATGCCATTAAATAAAAGAGACTGTTAAAGAGAAGCACGACAAGAAAACGGTAACTCATAAAAAATCCCTGTTGGAAATTCAGGGAAGCTGCTTCTTGAGGGATATCCCTCTCTCCATCTGGGGTGAGAACAATTAATTTTTCCCAAGACTATATTTAGAAGTGGAGAATATTGTGAATGCCAAATAGGTAGCTTCAGGAAGGGGATAGGACTTTTCAGGCAGTGTCAGAGAGGGATGGCAAGCACGCCAGAAGACACGGCATCAGAGAAACCATGCTGTAATCAGCCCAATCTGCTTCTCCTAGCTAGCGAGTGTGGTTAACCAGGCTGGCTGGAATGTACAAAATTTACAAGGGAAAATTAATAGTTAGGTAATGGCAATGTGGAGAGAGTTCTCTATAGTAACTCCTTGGTTTGTGTGTTTTGTGCTTTTGGGTGAATAAATACAGCACGCCTAATTTTGAAAGTCCCACTTTCGAATCATTGCAGACTTATACAGTAACAGGATCCCAAAGAGAAGACAAATTGAGGCGCAAAATTAATTTAGTCTTTTTAACTTGGCAACTTTGCCCAACTTTGGATGTGTTGGCAAAAAAGCTTCTGCCTGCCAGAGCCTGGAGTACCAGGTGAAGTGGGCTGGGTCTGTGATTTCAACAAGAGGCAGAGCCCTTGTCCCTCCAGGATGCAGCCAGAGGAGGAATAGAGAGGTATTTCATACTGTTGACATCAGGAGAAAAGGTTAACCCTTCTCAGCAGGGCAGGTTTTTATTGTTGTAAATAAAGTTTGACACATGCAATTTCTGTTTATCTCTATAATACTATATTATCTCAAAGAACGTGTATCGTTTTGATTTTTCTTCCTCTCACTGCCACAAGCAGGGATATGAAATCTTTATGCATCATCCTATTACCTCTTTTTCCAGAATTTATAGCCTATTCTATCATGTTGTCCTTTGCATAAGCCATATAGTGACCGAAAGCCTGCCGTGCCTTTGAAGAAAGGCTGTGCTGCCTCGGCTACGATATGTGAAATGACTATTGTAGCTTCCCAAAGAGCATCAACCAGAAATTTTATTCACAGAAATCGTCATCTGTGATGGGGTAAACCATTTCAAAGCAGTACTTGCCCTTCTTGAAATAAACTCTTTCTTGTGAGGTGTTTATAAAATAATTGAACTTTGAAAGTAGGAAGTAAGGGGAGTTTTTGATGAATAATAATTTTAAAAAGGGTAGTATTTCCCATCAGTGGTTTCCACTTTAAAATTTCTATAGAAATCACAAACATATGCTATGCCTGTATGGGAAGCTATTCTATAATTTTGCATAGGGTTGTCTATGATGATTTCTGTCATCATTTCACCATTTGCTTTTGAATGCTCTTTTACTGCCTGTGCCTGGTAATGATACAGTGACTCAAAACTTGAGACAAGAGAACGTTTCAGGAAATGTATAGATTTAAGTGGGAGTAATTTACTTAAAATAACATAACTGTTTTTGTAACACTACTTTTCTGATTAAGCCATTGTGCTGCAAATAACTTGAAATAAGGACAACAATGGGGATTCCCAGTCTATGTGTGAAAATGTTGCATTTACCCCACTACAGGCCTCAATATGTTGTAAAGGATACCATTTTACAGAAAAATTTCCAATTGATGTATTTCAAATAGTAACATGATAGCTTTGTGTTTCCTACTGTCTTTGGGCTGTCTATGGATAACAGATTTTTGAGGACATCTGCTAAACTAAGGAGTCTCACCCAGCAGTTTCTGAATCCTTCTGTTTGAGAACTGACAGGGACATTAGAAAAATACCCAGGCCCGACCTGAGGAGGCAAAGTGGAAGTGACCCCTGACATTTCACAGTTAAGTTTTCCACTGTTTTTTAGCAATGTATACCATATTAGACATCTGAGTTTGCTCAGCTACAACTACCAAATATTTAATCTCATAGAGGTTTTTGCAGTTAGTCCAGGTCATGCAATGTCAAAAATCTTTTGCATGCTGATAAATTCTGATCAATGTTTTTTTTTAACTCTCTCCTTATATAAGACTAAATTATTGCAACATCTTTAGTCTCTCTTTTTAAGATATTATGCATTTTACATTTTCTTGTACCTCTTTTTTCTCTGTTCTTTATACTATTTTATTATTCTTTTTGAGGTGTGGATTCCAGAACCAGGGCCTGCGATGTTGTGTTCCATAGCAATGCTCTGTACTGACACACTATCTGGGCTTTTAGGATAGGACATGTAGGTTGAAATTCGTTAAGGTCCATGTTGTCTGTGTGTCAGTTCACTCTGACCATTAGAGCCAGCCAACTGGCTCTCGGGACAAAGCAGCTCAGTCATGGAAGAGGAACTAACTTGTATGTACAGTCTGCTTCCAAGCAGGGAGGGCAAAATACTGATGCCAAGCTCCAGAGGTAATGATAGAATGAGAGCTGCCTACTCCTTGTAGATCAGCTGGATGGTTTGGGGTTTTTTTTTTTTTGTGTGGGGTTTTGTTGTTGTTGTTTTTGGTTGGGTTTTTGTTTGTTTTCCTAATGAGCAATAGAAATGTCAAATCTCTTGCCCAGTGCTCGGATGCTATTAGACTACTGGTTTGTGGGAAATTTCTTGCCTCTTTTGTGATGCTGATCCTATGAAGTGCAGAGCGCCCCAAAAAAGGAATGCAAAAGTCTCAGCTTTCACCACCTTCAGTGTGATCTGAAAACTATCAGAAAGACAGAGCTGGAGCAGTGGCTGGAGCACTAATTCAATGGCAACGCTTAAATATCGCCCACTGACTTCTAAGCAAGTGCTCTACAAACCGGGTGTGCATCTGCTCTTGCCACCTTTGCTCTGGTATGTGTAAATTCAGTAATGATCAATGAATCTGCTTTTACATAAGCAGGATTTTTTATTTTTAGAAAGAATCTATAAAGACTGTCTCAAACATTTGTCTGCATCTACTGCAGAAAAGGTCACAGAGAAGCTGGTTAACAGTGTTTGTATAGACAACCAGTGACATAAGAACTATTTCAGGGGTTTGTGTTGCAGTGTTTAATCTAAGATGTTTTTTCTCATACAGGTGCTTACAAAGATTGTCTCTTGCTAATTTTTCCCACCTTTTATTACCTTCTCTCCCCTCCCCCCACTTTGCTACAGCTGCAGTCTTCTGATTTAGTGCCTTATTTAGTTTGGAAATGCTCTTAAGTAGCAGAGCAAGTCAAGGTTGCTTTTTTTTTATATCTGGATATTACACATGCTTAATATTTGGACTTGGAATCTCTTCCAAGAGGATACCAGTAAATAGAAAATAATGTTAGAGAAAAGTCTGCATGTTAGAGATAGAACATGCTACTTTAGACACCAAAAAACTCAGTAAAATGATTTTCCTCTGTGCAAAGTGCCTATAAAAATATGACTAAATCTGTTAATGGTGCAGTGCCTCTAGATCACAAAGATCTAGTTTGAATAAAAGGTTGTTGGTATTTTTTTTTTTTTGTAAATTACCTCTTAGTATCCCCCTGAAATTAAAACAAGCCACTGTTTTTCTTTCTTATACAGCATGGTTTATATTCATGCGCTTAGTAATTTTCTATGGGTTTGTTTTAACGGAGATTCACGAGTGCAAGGGCTTCCTTTTCTTGTTTTGCAGAGAATGTTGCATATGGAGCATCCTCTTGAGATTCTATGGATGAAAGGAAACAGAAGGATAGGACTGAGGCAGCATTTTTTTTTTTCTTCCTTTGGTTCAATTTTTTCTATTTTTGTATGATCTCTTTCTAGCACCTTAATGGTGCCAAGTTAAAAAGAGGCCTCCTGTTTGAATAATTTTATTTTGTCTAAAATTATTCAAAAATAAGATAACATTAACTAGATGACTGAAATTAGAAGAAAACCCAATCTATTTTTACATGCTCAATTCATAGGATTTGCTAGAACCTTTTGTATAGTCTGTTTCAAAACTTTCCTCTTCAGTTGCTTTTTCTGATGTTTTGCTGATCATATTCCAAGCAACACAGAGAAGAAAAAATCTAATTTTAAAAATAAAAAATGTGGTTTTTATAACACTAAGATTAATAGTTGAAATCAAAGTCAGTTTTGACACTTGAAACACCTTTTAATATCTTTTCCTTTGAAACTGCCTGCATTTCAAGAAGGGAGTGCATCTTTAATTTATTAGGATATTACATGCGTTATCTAAAATTAGGTAAGTGCAGTCTGAAATAAATCCTAAGTTTTGCCTTTCTGAAAAGCAACAAATAGTTTTGGGGTGACTGTTTTCTGTGGGTGCTAATGATACAATTTACAGAGGGCTGGTTTTCACAAAGTACAATGCAGTAGGTACCTCTTAAAATTAGGTACGTACTATTCTCTTAAGTTGTATGCCTAATACCTGAGCGAACCTTTGATTTAGGCGCCTGCTGCGATCAGTCCTTGCAATTCTACCTACACATTTGGAGACAGTAGCAGTGGTGCAAGCGATGGTGCTGGATAGCCAAAGGAATTGATGAAATTTGACAATTTTGAATGAGGGGGCTAAAAAGCAGGAGAGCTGTGGACTAGGCGGCCTTCAGAGGTCCCTTTTAACCCAAGCTAATTTGGATTAATGGCTTCCTCATGTGAGTATCACCACTGGGAGGGAGGGTTGACAGGGAGTACTTATGACTTGTGTAGGAAGGTTAGATATACACTCTCCTTTCATACACTTGCGAAGCTCTTTCCAACAAACTCTGCCTGCTGTCTGGATTTGTGCAGCTGAACGCTGATCCCATAAACAGCAAGAGGAAGCAAAAAAACTTGGCCTGTGAGAATTTGCGCTGTGTGTCATTTACCAGGACTGATCTCTATTTAGATCTGGATGCTAAAGGGTTTGGTGTTTTGGTTCTTTTTTTTTTGGGGAGGTTTGTTGATTTCTGTGTCCGTCTGTCTTTATTGAAATTCATATTGTCTGTAACTCAGATACAGACCTGTATAGAGATCTACCTGATGTAAATGGGAACAGGCTGCTATTTCTGGACTGAGGATACTATGAGTTGTGAAAGAATTGATTGATTTTTCTAGGATGAAGAAGCATTGAAATTACGGGCTTTGAATTATTTAGATATTTGTACATATTTTCCAAATATGGTCACATGTTTTGGGCCAAAAACAGCTACAGAGTTGCTCTGTACTTTGTGCACAAATACATGTGCATGCATGTACTCTCCACACATAAGTGGGAGTCATTTCATCTTACTTAATTCACTTAAATTTGATGTGCTATTAAACTTATTTTTCAGATTACTTCTGTGCAATCTGAAGATTGGCACTTCCAGCAGTTGGTCTCACTTGTATTTCAGATATCTGTCTTAAAATGGAAGAAATAGTCCTCTGCGATGGCTATGCAGGGAGCTTAGACAAGACACCTTTTTTTAAAATGGTTTGGGTAGTGTGAGGCAAATCAAATTGAACAGGTTTGTGTGTTGATTTCTGTCCCCCTCCGCATTCTCAGACAAAGAATCTGGAGACCGTCTGATACAGTAAAGATTATTTTAAACCCATAAATCTTAATTTCTGTAAAGAAGTTATATTTAGATTACTCACTAAATAAAGAGTAATCATTCACCAATAAAAAAATGATGGGCGGTTGAGAAGTTTGTCAGAATAATCCAATTTATGGAGTTACAGTTAATGTCTAGAGGAATTTTACTTAAATCAAGGAAATTTTACCAAAGATGTGCTTGAACCAGGCATCCTTAGTGGTGGTAACAATAATTTAGATGAATGTGCAAAAATACAGGTTTAAGCGAGAAAGCTCTCTCTTGATGCCCCTAATTGAGGATCTGTGCCTGGAGTTTGTCCAAGCAGCATGTTGTTCTTCCAAGAAACTCACCATGACGTGTACACATGTTACTGCAAAGGTTTTGTACTGATAGGTACCCTAAAATTCTTCAAAAAGATGTATTAATGCAATTTACCATGAGACATGCATCAATTACTGCCTCAAAAGAGGAACCTTGGTTTTTCATTTATATGCCATTTGGTGTTGCAAATGCCTTTATCCTTTGTGTTCTGTGGGAAATTGCATAGTCAAAGCAGATCTATGGTTTTATGTAACAAAAAAAAAAAGTCTTACTCGCCATTCCTTCAAATACAAAATACGTGGCCTTTTTTGTTCTCTCAGGCTTATTTGAAATTAATACAAATACTGTTATTAGTAAAAAGGATCTTTATGTCACCAGTCCTCTTTTGTTGTTTTTGGGTTTTATGAACGTGTCAGTGAGCTTTGGTTGAAGGAAAGTATTCTCTGGCTTGATCTCTGAGAGCTTAATCTAGGTGCCACCAGAAATGCATCTCAAGAAAACTAAATGGATTGTTTGTGGGTTTCTTTGTGTTTTCTTGAGATTGAAAGCCGCAAGAGAATGCAAGTGCTTCAAAGGAAATTGGCCTCTTACCACCTCCCCACCCTTCCAACCTAATAAATTTATCTCCTAATAGAATTTTTAGTCCAGCTGAGTTGCATTATGAGCTTCTCTGGCTCTCTTGATATCTACATCAATTATCAGACTATCCATATTAGATACTTGCCTTGGGGCTTAATATTTAGTAGACTTCATGAGTTTTTTCCCCTCTTCCTCCTCTCTAAAAAGGAGACCTTACCTCTCAGTCTAGTTCTCTTGAATCCATAGTTACAGAAGAGAAAATCAGAAGCTAGATGGATTTTTGTGACTGCTAAGGATTTTCAAACATGTGGCTTTCTAGATTCTTCTGAGCAAGATTTGACAAGATGCCTTTTTGGTGAAGGAGGCAGAACAGACTGTTAGTCTTGTTTCAGAATGGAAAGATAAAACTAGAGAAGTAAAAGAAAGAACACTGTGATGAAATCTTAGATGAAAACTTCTTATCACCTGTTAATTTGAAAGGAGAAGAGAGGGGGATTCTATCATTTGTGTTATTGTAGGCAAAGCTGTAAAAAACTAAATTTGTCAGTAAACACATAATTTGCTTTTACTACAAGTACAGGATCATATCTTTTATTAAAAAACAAAAACCAACCCACCCCCAAAACACAACACAGTCCAAACAACCCTCCCCCCTGGCCAAAAAAAAGATCCAAAGCAAAAAAACCCACCCACTCCAAACACCTGAATTGTGTTCATTAAACAACATAGCGTTTCCAAACATAAAAATAAGGGAAAT